>CAUOFW020000870.1:537333-822333 GCA_963454935.2 Ilex paraguariensis
TTCCTCTAGTGTTTCACTAGGTACGTCCTTCTTCTTCTCTCCTTGCTATTTTGACCTGAATCCATTTAACCCTCCCTGGTGGGGTTTTGGGTTTTGCTTCCTGATCTGGAGGTTTAGTTATTTTAGAGAGCACTCCGATGACCTTTCTTTCCTTTCGTGATTTATAAGTCATTCATTA
The DNA here is from genome assembly GCA_963454935.2 of Ilex paraguariensis. Lineage (NCBI taxonomy): Eukaryota > Viridiplantae > Streptophyta > Magnoliopsida > Aquifoliales > Aquifoliaceae > Ilex > Ilex paraguariensis. The sequence continues at coordinate 537,512 of CAUOFW020000870.1, forward strand.
GTGGCGAGGGTAGCCTTACTCAGGACCTGGTGTTTGAAATCTTTATTTTTGGTGGATTGTGCCTTGCATTTCCCTTCCTTTCATTTTGGTGTGAGGTCTGACCTTTTGATGGAAAAATTTGTCGTTTCCTCTTCTTTTTCCGAGTCGGAATCTATTAGTGGAGAAACCGAGGAGACCACTACCGCTTCCTCTAGTGGGCGTTCTCTTTTTGCCGATGGCAGAGCCCCTGAGTCTACTACTGGAGTTACATCCCCGGTGCCTCCAGCCGAGGTTGCGCCTCTTTGCGCCCTGCCCCCTGGTTCTCCGACCTGAACAAAGAAGAGGAAATCCGGGCCGGCTCTGCCCCCTTTCTAAAAAATGAACTCGTTGCGAACCGTCTGACCTGACTTATTGTGCGGAGGGGACACCTAGTTGTCTCGGTGATGAGGATTTGGAGGAGTTGAGGCATGAGTATCATTTTCCTAATTTCGTGGAATTACATTCCCCCGGGAAGCACGAAAGGTGCAATTCTATTCTTCCTGGACTCACTTGCTTCTTTGAGTCTGCATTTCAGGCTGGTCTTCGATTTTCTATCCATCTTTTTATCCAGAACATTCTCGATTTCTACAATGTCTGCCCTGCCCAGTTGTCCCTCAACGGTTGGGGTCTCCTGGTCAGTTTCCTCGTCCATTGGTTTGAGAGCGGGAACCTTCCCCTCCCCTATATACGAGAATTTACTTTCCTTTTCCAGTTGAAGTCTTCTCCCTCCTCAGGTTTCTTGTATTTTGCTAAACGACTAAAGGCGAAGACTTTGATTTTTGGGCTTCCGTCTTCCAATAAAGGATGGAAACCAAGGTTCTTTTTCGCCAAGGGCAATTCTTGGGAGTTGTTAGGGGAGTTTGGAGACGTTCCTCGTGTTCCAAGATCTTGGGGGGTCCCAAGGAACACTCGTAAGGCTAATCTACCGGCCGCATTTCCTTTTGTTATCTTCTTTTCTCCTTCTTTTCTTTGTGTTTCTAACTTTTGATCTGATTTGCAGAATTATGCCCAGTACTTGGCACGGAGGAGGCAACCCGAATTGCTAGAATTGAGGCCTTTGGGTTGAGGGACTTCTTCAACTTGGTGACCGACGAGAACCTCGCTAAACACGAGCTTGGACCGCGCATTATCTGAGCTTTAGAGGCTGCTCCACCTTCTGTCTCCCAGTCGGGCAACATGGATCAAGATCTGATTATGGCGGTGTTCTCAGATACCGAGCAATCGAGAAAGAGAAAGAGGAAGAGATTGGAGAGGGGAGACCAGCTGTTACCCAAGGAGGCGTCGGCCACTAGGCCCATACCCACTTCTTTGGGACAGAAAAATGGAGTCATCCCTCCCCGAGGGGATGCTGTCGTGCCCCCGCCTCCTCCTAAACCTTCCAAAGGTGACACCAGCTCGGAGGGGGCTTCAGCGAATAAGCTTGGCTCTTCGGTCCCCCATTCTGTCTTACTTGAGATGGTTCCTCTGAAGGGTGATAGAGGGGAGTTCGTCCCTTCTAAGTCTAAGGTGCATGAGGGCGACTTTCTTCGCGATTCTGAAGCCGTAGTGGTTGCTCTATCAGAGCTGATCTCTACGTCAGATCCTCAGTTGGCGATGGAGGTTCCCTTTTAAAAAAAGGTCCACCATACCATCCAAGGCTTGACTGAGGTATTTTCTTGTTCCTTTTAATTACTCAAGTCATTCTTAAGTTCTTTTCTCATTTTTCGCGTCGGTCAATCCCCTTCCCTTTTTTTGTAGTTGCTCGCATGCGTGAAGATGTTGGATATTCATCATGAGCGGGATCTCCAGAAGGTCCAGGATGCTCTTAATGCTATGACAGTCAACAAGGATGCTACCGAGGATAAGCTGTAGGTTTTGATTTTTGAGGTCTCAAAATTGAAGAAGATCAACGATGAGTTGGACTCCCGCCATCAGGACCATACTGCGCTTAAAGAATCGCAGATTAGGGGTTTAGAGGCTAAGCTCAAGGCTAAAGGTGCAGACCTCGTGGCCAAGGACGACGAATTCGAAGCCAAGGCTACAGACCTGAAGGCAAAGGATTCTGAGCTGTCGTCTTTGCGGGCCCGGGTGTTTGAGCTGTTGAAAAAGTGCACCTCAGCCTTTGTGGATGGGTTCCTGAACTGTAGGGACCAGATAGAGGATGCTCATCTGGACCTTGACCTGTATTCCTTTGCGTTGCATCTTGAGTTCAAGAAGAGGCCCGAGACTGCTAAAGAGGTCGTGGTGCCAGGGGCTAAGGGGGCTTTCGTTTCTGAGGGACTTGAGGTCTCAATTGAGAAGACTGACGAGGGAGTTGGCGGCAGTGGTAAGGTGGCTACTTGAGGTGGACCTGTGGTTGCTTCTCCCTTTTCATTTTTGGTGATTCGATGAGGATCTTTGTAGTACTTTATCTTTGTAATTTTTAGTTTAGAACGGCTTCTTACTAGGAATGCCGTTGTTCTCTTATTGCTTGTAAACGATATCTTCCTCTCTGATTTTGTTGAATGACAATGATGATGTTGTTTGCTAACTTCGAGATCCCTAATTTATGGTTCCCGAGTTGTTTCGTGTGGCCGTGGTGGGGCCAAGGCCTTGTTCTTGTGTATCCGGGTTGACTTGGCCCTCTTCCAAGGCGGGTTAATCGTAGACCAGGGCCAGATGACAGATTCAGCCAGAAGTCCCATGCTCCTTCCTTTAAGTGTTTTCCTACGAGTCATGGGGTTATTTTGGTCTTTTCACGTACCTTTCTCCGTACTCTAGACATGAAGGTTTGATCTGTTAAAGAACGTGTGCTGTCAGTGGGGATAGTGGCTCGTTGATCGTGATGCTTCGGTGATTCCCATGACGCCAAGTGTTCCTTACTTAAATGCGAGGGACGTGCATTAATTGCGCCCGATTGATATGATGGATACACGTCAGTTAGGGTAATAAATGGGCATTTCTGGGGACAAACTGCCTTTCCTTAGGCGTTAGAACTTTTGTCTTTCTCCGTAGTCGCGACTTTTCACCTTCAGTTTCTTGCCTTAGGAAGATGTTTTCCTCCTGTTCTCATGGCTAGGGTCCCTCTCTCTTCTCGCGATGTTATGGAATGTCTCTTTCCCGATGTTGAGCTAGTGAGATTAGGGAGCAAGAGACTCATATTCTCGCCAGGCGTTTTGATATCCCGCCTAGTGTGGTTGTGCGTCATGCTGATTCATATCGTTTTCATTATTTGGTTCGGGACAAGGCCTATTTCTTTGAGGCCCCTTTCCTGTTAGGGCTGCGGTTCCCCCTTCCCTCATTTATCAGAGAAGTTTTGCATTTTTTTGGTTTCTGTCCCACCGTGCTCATTCCTGCGGCCTGGGCGATCCTGCTAGGCTTTGCAGCGATGTGGGGGAGGTTGTTTCCCCAGTCTAGGGCTACTATTCCAGAGTTTCTTCATTTGTTTCGCCCCGAGGAGGTGTCTGAGTTTTACCATTTTACTCCCAGGAGGGGAGGAGAAGTTCTCATTTCTGACATTCCTCCGGAGCCTGAAGGGTGGAGGAGGAGGTATTTCTTTGTTTCAGGAGTTGGTTGGGAATACGGGGCCCATTTTCCAGCGACTGCCAGGGTCCCTATTGAATGGGGTCAGCACAGGAATCTTGGTAGGTTCCTATCTGTTGTTTTTCTTCTGTTATATTCATTAATCGTGGAGGGATCCTAATAAGCCTAGGTTATTACATCTTCTTTGGGGGTGATAACTTTGCTTGCCTTTGTGGCTGCAGGCGAGCTACCTCTTTTATCGGGCGAGAAGCTGACCAGAGTCGGGTATGCCCAGGCTTGTCCTCCATTTTCGTTTACAGAGCTGATGTAGCACGTTCCATCCTCTTCGTCGAGTAGCCGTAAGCATCCGACCTCTCGCCACTGTTCATAGTTTTGTCGAGACCCTTACTTTTCTCTTTGGTCTGTTTATGCAGTTCCTTCGTACTTGATTACACAATGGGGGGTGATCTTGGAGCAGGTCGGTCAAATGAGGCNGAGCATTCGACCTCTCGCCACTGTTCATAGTTTTGTCGAGGCCCTTACTTTTCTCTTTGGTCTGTTTATGCAGTTCCTTCGTACTTGATTACACAACGGGGGGTGATCTTGGAGCAGGTCGGTCAAATGAGGCAAGCCATGAGTTCTGAGCCTCCTACCAAGAGGGCTCGTCAAGGAGGGGATTATACGGGCTTGACTCTGGGAGTTGGTGGTGAAGTCCCAATCTCGCCGTCGGCTACTGGGTCCTCGTCTGGTGCCGCACAGGTGGTGGTACCTGAGTCGGGGTCTGTTGCGACGGCTGGTCGAGTTGTGGTTAGTGCGGTAATAGGATTGGTTTGGCGAGTTTTCGACTCCATCGGTGTCGTTGGCTCCAGCTCGGTGGGTGCCTCACCTGTTCCTTCGATCGATCCTGAGGGGATTATACGGGCTTGACTCCGGGAGTTGGTGGTGAAGTCCCAATCTCGCCGTCGGCTACTGGGTCCCCGTCTGGTGCCGCACAGGCGGTGGTACCTAAGTCGGGGTCTGTTGCGACGGCTGGTCGAGTTGTGGTTAGTGCGGTAATAGGATTGGTTTGGCGAGTTTTCAACTCCATCGGTGTCGTTGGCTCCAGCTCGGTGGGTGCCTCACCTGTTCCTTCGATCGATCCTGAGGGCAGTTTGCTGAGGAATGTGAGTCTGAGCAGCCGCGCGTTGATGGGATTGATCCTTCAGGCTGATCTAAGACGTTCCATGGACCTTCCTTTCCTGGCCTGCAGCCACGAGACACTTCACGCCCTTCTTGAGGTAATCCTACCTTCTGCTNCAGTTTGCTGAGGAATGTGAGTCTAAGCAGCCGCGCGTTGATGGGATTGATCCTTCAGGCTGATCTAAGACGTTCCGTGGACCTTCCTTTCCTGGCCTGCAGCCACGAGACACTTCACGCCCTTCTTGAGGTAATCCTACCTTCTGCTTCGTTATTCCCGCCTTTGTTTCTGTAATGCTTTTAATTTTTCTTTTTGCTCTTTGTCTACGATGCATGTTTGCGCACTTGGGACAGAGATTCATACTTTGACGAATGAGCTTCGGAAAGTTCGACAACGAAATTTTGACCTCTTGAATTGGGGTCTAGCCACCGAGGCGGAATTAGAGCGGGCTCTCGACCAACGAGCTCATATTTTTAAGCAGTTGGTTGCCAGCANGGAATGAGCTTCGAAAAGTTCGTCAACGAAATTTTGACCTCTTGAATTGGGGTCTAGCCACCGAGGCGGAATTAGAGCGAGCTCTCGACCAACGAGCTCATATTTTTAAGCAGTTGGTTGCCAGCACTTCTGCCGAGGTGTCTCTTCGGGACGAATTGGCTCATTTTAGGGAAGATTGTGAAGCCCGGACCCGGGAACTACTTGATTCTGCTGTTGCTCAGTNTGGGAACTACTTGATTCTGCTGTTGTTCAGTCTTTACTAAAGGACCAATTGAGGGACTCGCAGGCTGCAAATGTCGAGCTGGGCAACTCTTTGTTGGTTGAATGTCAGGTGGTTGAGAGTCAGCAAAAGAAGATTGAGAAATCCCGACTGGAGGCGGCCAAGGCTTTTGTAGATGGTCTTTTCAATTTTGCCAACCAAGCAATTGAGGAATTCCCTGACTTAGATCTTGGGCGGTNCCAAGGCTTTTGTAGATGGTCTTTTCAATTTTGCCAACCAAGCAATTGAGGAATTCCCTGACTTAGATCTTGGGCGGTTTCAGCCGCGATTTGATGCTCCTCCGGGTGATGGTGTTTTTGATTCTGCTCCACCAGGTGTTTCCTCCGAACAGCTTTAAAGATCTGTTTTTGTGTTTTTTGTTTGTTTTGTTTTTTGTGAACACTTTTTGGTAATGTAATTTGTCTTGTCTGTAAACGCTTTTTGGTGATGAAAATTGTAAACACACCTCTTTTTTTTTTTTTGCATTTTTTGATGTGATGTATCTGCTTTGTTGGTGCTCTTGGCCCCCCTTGCTCCAAAGAGGCCTTTGGTCTATTTGGAGTAAATGTTAGTTTCTGGGTGGCCTTTGGGTTACGCGCAGTTGCGTGATTTTCGGGTAGCGTGCGAAACGACAATTCATTTAAGCTAACTATTAAACGGTTCACCCACCTCTCCGAATCTTGCATCCTTATTGATTGCTATTTCGTCTGTGGGATTCTAACAGTCATTCCTTTGGGCTATATATTCTCCAAAGCTTCAAGTCATAGTGCTCCCATTTCCTCACAGAGATCTTCTTTTCTAGACGTTTGACTCTCTTCGATGCTCATTTTCTTAGAGGTTTGGACTAATGGCTCCTTCCTCACTTTTTAAGAGCCGCGCTCAAGAGTATTTGAAGGGTGATTGGTACTCTATCTTCCTACTTCCATCTACACTCACTGTAGCAGACGCTGCCCAGTTAAAAGGTCTCTATGATCTGCCTGCGGATCTGGTGGTTAGGGTCCCATCCCCTGATGAGCCTTGCAGTATGTCTACTTTGGGAGAGTTTGCTTTTTTGANGGTCTCTATGATCTGCCTGCGGATCTGGTGGTTAGGGTCCCATCCCCTGATGAGCCTTGCAGTATGTCTACTTTGGGAGAGTTTGCTTTTTTAAGGGGGCCTTTGTGTGTGGCCTTTGGCTTCCTCTTCATTAGGACTTTTTTCGGATTCTTTCTCATCATGGTCTGTGTCCCACTCGACTTTCCCCTTTAGGATGGGCTGCTTTGGTTGGTTTATTTATCTTTTGGTGAATGCAGGGTTTCGAAGCTTTCCCTACTGTTTCATAGTGTTTCATTATTTTTTTTTCTTTGATCTTTCTTTTGACTTTCCCTCTTCTTTCTACTCTCTCGCTTTTAAATGGTACTTCCATCCGCCTCTCGTTGCTAACATTCCCCCCTTTCCTGATGGGTGGGCCTAGCTATTCTTCTTCGTATTGGGGGACTCATGGGAGCCTATGGTGGATAAAGGGTTTCGCCTTTGGATCCCTCGCTCTTAGGGGAACTTCAGGTAGAGAGGTAATTGTTCTTTGTGGATTTTAAACCAGTTTTTGTAGTTAAATGTTGTACTGACCTTGTTTCTGTCGGCATTGTGTTGTGCAGGTATTCCTTGCCTTACTCCGCAGGAGGCATCCAATGTTCGCAAGGTTAAAAAAGTTTCTCCCCTTTCTTATTCTACCCTTGTTACCCCTCAGAACCTCTCCCGTTATGAGATAGGGGGAACCTCGACTAGGATCCAGGTCGTGCCTTCCCTGCCCCGTGAAACGGAGGTTGAAGTGGAGGTATTGAAGAAAAGGTTGGTGGAGGTGGAGAGCGAAAGAGATGCTTTGAAGGTGGAGTTTGCTCGTTTGCAGGAGGTGAATGCCCTGTTGGAGAAGGGAGATCGCAAGTTGAAGGGGGTTGCCAAGGAGGACCCGAAGAGGGGAGGAGGTTTTTGATCATGCTGCTTCTATGTCCTAGTTGTCGTTGCTTCTATGTCCCGGTTGTTGTTGCTTCTATGTCCTACCAGTCGTTGCTCTTTTATTTTCTTTTCATNCTATGTCCTACCAGTCGTTGCTCTTTTCTTTTCTTTTCTTTTCTTTTTTTTTTGATGTACTGGCCGTAGTGCTGGCCTGTTTTGACTTAATGAAAACTCCCTTTTTACTGTTGATCTTGTGTTGCTGCGCTTTATGCTTGTGTTTTGGATTCGGATTGATAGGCCTCTGTGTTTTCGGGCCTTTATATTGGTTTGTCTGCCTTCTCTGAGCTTACGAGTTTCTAAACACTTAGGTTAAACAACCTGTCTTTTCTGAGCTCACGAGCTCTTAAACACTTAGACTGAGAAGCCTAATTGTTCCGAGCTTGCGAGCTCTCTTAGGGTAAAAAACCTGTCTTTTTTGAGCTTACAAACACTTAAACACTTAGGCTAAAAAAACCTAGTTGCTCCGAGCTTACGAGCTCTCTTAGGCTGAAAGGCCTGCCATTTCTGAGCTTACGAGCTCTTAAACACTTAGGCTGAAAAGCCTGGTCGCTCCGAGCTTACGAGCTTTCTTAGACTGAAAAGCCTGCTTTTTTTGAACTTACGAGCTCTTAAACACTTAGGCTGAAAAGCTTGGTCACTCCGAGCTTATGAGCTCTCATAGGCTGAAAAACCTGCCTTTTCTAAGCTTACGAGCTTTTAAACACTTAGGCTGAAAAGCCTGGTTGCTCTGAGCTTACGAGCTCTCTTAGGATGAAAAGCCTGCATTTTCTGAGCTTACGAGCTCTTAAACACTTAAGCTGAAAAGCTTGGTCGCTCCGAACTTACGAGCTCTCTTAGGTTGAAAAACCTGTCTTTTCTGAGCTTACGAGCTCTTAAACACTTAGGCTGAAAAATTCCTTTCTCAAAAAGAAAAAAAAACTCTTTTGATTTCCAAGGGAAAACTTTCATGGCAATCCTCCTTCTTCCATTACAGAATGTTCTCGCAAAGTTATTGGTAGTAGAACTTCAGGTGATCCGCATTCCATGAGTGCTGTAGGTTATGCCCCTTTTCTGTCTGTGGCTCGTAATTTCCAGGTCGGACTATTCTCTTCACGAGATAAGGTCCTTCCCAGTTGGGACTGAGTTTGCCATGGGAGGGGTCCTTCCTGGTTGGGAGAAGTTTTTTCAACACCAGGTCGCCTGGCTTGAAACTTTTTCTTCTTACCCGTCTGTTGTAGAATCTGGCCATGTCCCTCTGGTAGGAGAATTTTCGTTGTAGTGCTTTGTCCCTTTTTTCGTCAAGGAGGTCGAGGTTTATCAGTAAGGATCTCTCATTTTGCTCGAAATCAAAGAGTTTGGCCCTTGCTGAAGGAATGCTGACCTCGACCGGGGCCATTGTTTCTATCCCGTACGCTAAGCTGAAAGGTGTCTCGCCAGTTGCTGTCCTCACTGTTGTTCGGTATGCCCATAGTACCGCTGGGAGGTGATCTACCCATTGTGACTTTGAAGTTTCCAACCTGGTTTTCAATGACAACTTGATCGTTCTGATGGTTACTTCACCTTGCCCATTAGACTGCGGGTGCGCGGGAGCTGAAAAATAATTTTGAATCCCCAGTCTTTCGCAAAAGCTCGTGAATGTAGGATTGTCGAATTACTTCTCGTTGTCCGAGATGACTGCTCTAGGGACACCAAAATGGCATACGATGGATTTCCAAACGAAGTTTTTGATTTTCTGTACTGTAATCTTGGCCAGAGGCTCTGCTTCAGCCCATTTTGTAAAGTAATCCACTACGACCACGACGAACTTGCGCTGTCCAACCCCTGTTGGCAGGGGGCCCAGAATGTCTAACCCCCACTGCTGAAACGGCCAGGGGTTGACCACGGGGGTGAGTTGCTCTGGTGGGCAATGTGGCAAATTGCCATGGATCTGATAAGTTTGACATTTCTTTACTATCTCCTTGGCATCCTTGGACATGGTTGGCCAAAAGTAGCCTTGCCGTAGCGCCTTATTCGCCAACGTCCTCGCTCCAATGTGATTTCTGCACATCCCTTTGTGTATTTCTCTCAGGATGTAATCTGTTTTAGGCTCAGATACTCATTTCATTAGTGAAAACGAAAAACCTCTTTTGTACAAGTTACCTCTGACCAGCGTGAATTTTGTCGCCCTGGATCTCAGCTTCGCAGTAGCTTCCTTTGGGTCTCTGGGTAGAACTCCATCTAGCAGGAATGATCTGATGGGGTCCATCCAGGAAGTCTCTCCTTCAACTGGGAGAGTCTGAATTTCTCCGTTTAGCTCGACGTCGAGCCGTATGCTAGGCTGGGTCAGCTTCTCGACAGGTATCTGCCCAGGGAGGCCCTGTTCGCCGGTTCTGGCCAACTTGGCCAGGGTGTCAGCTCGGAAATTATCTTCTCGGGGAACTTGAACCAGTTCGACTGATACAAATCTTCTCAGGAGCTTCCGCACCTCGGTCACGTAGAGTGCCATCCTCTCGTCCCTGGCAGCGTACTCTTCCTCGACTTGTCTTACCATTAGTTGCGAGTCACTGTAGATCATGATCTGCTGTGCTTCCATTGACAAAGCCAGGTTTAAGCCGGCTATGAGTGCTTCATATTCCGCCTTATTGTTGGACGCTTTGAAGTTGAATCTCAAGGCATATTCTTGGTTGTAGCCTTCTGGGGATGTAAGGATGAGGCCTGCTCCGCATCCTTGGGCATTTGAGGCCCCATCTACATACAACTTCCACGTTGGTAAGCTGTCGCAGTCTTCAATACTCTCTTAGGGTGGTGCGGTAAACTCGGCCAGAAAATTAGCCAGGATTTTCCCTTTGACCGCGGTTTTGGGCTTGAACTTGATGTCAAATTCGCTAAGCCCCATTGCCCATTTGACGAGTCTTCCCGAGCCCTCTGATTTATGTAGGACCTGTCGCATTGGTTGGTCCGTCAGGATCTCGATGATGTGCGCTTGGAAGTACAGCCTTAGTCTTCGGACTGCCATCAATAGAGCTAGCATGAGCCTTTCTATTTTTGGGTATCTCTCTTCGGCTCCTCGGAGGGCCTTGCTGCAGAAGTAGACTAGCTGTTGGATTCTTTCTTTGTCTTTTACCAGGACAACGCTAACCCAGAACTCTGATACGGCCAGATAGAGGATGTCTCCTTCTTTAGGACTTACCAGCACGGGTGGGAGGTCAGATAAGCCTTGAGGGCTTGAAAGGCCTCGTCGCATTTCTCGTCCCACCGGAAGGCTGCTTTTAACACTTTGAAGAAAGGCTGACATTTATCGCTGGATCGCGAGACGAAGCGGTTAAGTGCCGCTATTTTTCCTGTTAGGCACTGCATTTCCCTGGTGTTGGTAGGGAGTTTCATTTTGAGGATAGCCTTAACCTTTTCGGGATTTTCTTCGATGCCCCTGCTGTTGACAATGAACCCTAGGAACTTTCCTACTGATACCCCAAGGCGTATTTTTTTGGGTTCAACTTCATTCTGTATTGGCGCATAATCTTAGAAGATTCTCCGAGGTGGTGGATATGAGATTCGACCTTAAGTGATTTTACCAGCATATCATCTATGTAGACTTCCATGGTCATGCCGAGCTTTTCGTAGAACATTCTGTTGATTAGTCTTTGATAGGTAGCTCCGACATTTTTTAAGCCGAAGGGCATCACTTGGTAGCAATATACCCCTTGTTATGTGATAAACGATGCCTTCTCCTGGTCGTTGGGGTCCATTTTGATTTGATTGTAGCCCGAAAATATGTCTATGAAGTTGAAGAGCTCGTGGCCAGCAATTGCGTCGACAATCAGATCTATTCGAGGCAAGGGGAAACTATCCTTGGGGCATGTCCGGTTCAGGTCGGTAAAGTCGATACAAAGTCTCCACTTGCCATTCACCTTTCTTACGAGTACGACATTGGCGAGCTAAGTTGGGTAATCAACCTCCCTGATGGCCTTGGCCCGCAACAGCTTAGCTACCTTCTCGTTAATGGCTTTTTGCTTTTTCGGTGCGAAGCTTCTTCTCTTCTGCCTGACAGGTTTGCAGCTTGGATCAATGCTCAAACGATGCACGATCACTACGAGGTCTATTCCTTCCATATCCTCTTGTTTCCAGGCGAAAGTATCAGCATTTGCCTTTAGGAACGAGATGAGTTTCTCCCTAATAGACGGGAGAANTACCAGCATATCATCTATGTAGACTTCCATGGTTATGCCGAGCTTTTCGCAGAACATTCTGTTGATTAGTCTTTGATAGGTAGCTCTGACATTTTTTAAGCCGAAGGGCATCACTTGGTAGCAATATACCCCTTGTTATGTGATAAACGATGCCTTCTCCTGGTCGTTGGGGTCCATTTTGATTTGATTGTAGCCCGAAAATATGTCTATGAAGTTGAAGAGCTCGTGGCCAGCAATTGCGTCGACAATCAGATCTATTCGAGGCAAGGGGAAACTATCCTTGGGGCATGCCCGGTTCAGGTCGGTAAAGTTGATACAAAGTCTTCNCAATTGCGTCGACAATCAGATCTATTCGAGGCAAGGGGAAACTATCCTTGGGGCATGTCCGGTTCAGGTCGGTAAAGTCGATACAAAGTCTTCACTTGCCATTCACCTTTCTTACGAGTACGACATTGGCGAGCTAAGTTGGGTAATCAACCTCCCTGATGGCCTTGGCCCGCAACAACTTAGCTACCTTCTCGTTAATGGGTTTTTGCTTTTTCGGTGCGAAGCTTCTTCTCTTCTGCCTGACAGGTTTGCAGCTTGGATCAATGCTCAAACGATGCACTATCACTACGAGGTCTATTCCCTCCATATCCTCTTGTTTCCAGGCGAAAGTATCAGCATTTGCCTTTAGGAACGAGATGAGTTTCTCCCTAATAGACGGGAGAAACATTGACCCTATGAACACCACGTGCCCCGGGTCTTCGTCCAACTGCACGGGCTCCAACTACTCCATAGGGGTAGGCCTGGTATCTAGTTCGTCTCTCATGTCCAGGTCCTCTAGCTGGATCGATCCCACCTCCATTTGTTTCATCGACGCAACGTAGCATTCTCTGGCCAAGCGTTGGTTTCCCCTGACCATGACGACCCCATTCTCTGTGGGAAATTTCATCACCAAATGATATGCTGAAGGTATCGCTTTGATGGAGTTGAGAGATGACCTACCCAACAGAATGTTGTAGGCGGATGGAACGTCTACTACTAGGAACCGAGCGGTGGTCGTAGCCTGGCAGGGCTGTTCCCCGACGGTGAGGATGAGTTAGATGGATCCAACTGGCAGGACCTTTTTGCTCGAGAAACCCAGTAAGTGGGATTTCACGGGTTCGAGGTTCGACCTTTCTATACCTAGTTGGTCGAAAGCTGACAATAAAATGATATCAGTGAAGCTTTCGTTGTCGACGAGTACTCGGTGTATAGTTTTGTTGGCGACGATCGCCTTTATGACTAGGGGGTCGTCATGTGGCTACTGGCATTCTCCGAGGTCCGCATTTGAGAAGGTGATCTCTATTTCTTGGCGAGGCACATTTCGTACGGTATGGATTTCAAGGTAGTCTTCTAAACGTGCCATCTGAGCATGTGCTTTACGTGCTGAACTGGATTTGCCTCCTCCGGCGAGTCTGCTAGAGATTATGCGGATTTCGCCAAGGGCTTGTTGGTGTTGTTGAGGGGGCTCCAGGGTAGCTCGGTCTTCTTAGCCTTGATTATTCCGAGCCCTTCCATCTGTCGCCAAGTAGTGGCGCAGGTGTCCCCTCTGGATCAGATATTCTATCTCTTTCTTAAGTTGTATGCAGTCGTTTGTCTCGTGGCCGGTGTCTTTGTGGTACTCATAGTACTTAGTGGCGTCCCGTTTGCTGGGGTCGGATTTCATTCATGGTGGCCATCAGATGAACCTCTCGTTTTGGACCTCGTGGAGGACCTGAGCAATCGAGGTGACAAGGGGTGGGAGTCGAGCTGGAGCACACCGTGGCTGTAGCTCTTGCGGAGGAGGTCCTAGCTGATCTCGAACATTTCCTCTCCTTTTGGGGCAAGGCTCTCTTCCTCTTCTCGGAGAGCGGTCTCTTCTCGGGGAACAATCGCGTCTCTTCTCTTTTTTGGGGCTATGGTCTCGCTTATTCTTGTCCCCTTCTGACATTACCGAACTTCCCTTTAGGCGAAGAGCTTCTTCGCTGTTGATGTACTTTTCAGCCTTTGCTAACACCTCAGCTATAGTAGCCTGAGGATTCTTAGCAATCGAGAATAGAAGGTCCTTGGATTGCACTCCGAGCCCCGACATGAAGGTGGTTAATGTGAATTTATCGTCCACGCTTTCCACCTTCAGGCATTCCTGGTTAAAGCATTGCACGTAACTTCTAAGGGACTCGTTTGGTCCTTGTTTGACGCTCAGCAGGCGATAGGATGGCTTTCTGTACATCTTTGCTCTGATGAAATGTGAGACGAACTGTATTGACAGTTCCCTGAAGGAGGAGATTGACGCCGGTTATAACCTTTTGAACCAAGCTATTACCGACCCCTTCAGCGTGATGGCAAAAGCTTGGCAACGAATTGGGTCGGGATAACCCTAGAGTTCTATCTGATTCTTGTAGGAGTTTAAGTGGTCGACTAGGTCTTTGGTCTCGTCGAATACTTTTATCGATGACATCCAAAACTTCTGAGGGAGAGGGAAATAGAGGACCTCAGGTGTGAATGGCGACTCAATTTGCTGAACTAGGGCATCCATGGTGTCGAGGGCCTTTCCTCTAATCACTTCTTTCACGTTGCCCAGCTCTCGCTGGAGTTCACGGATTCTCTGCTCCCATATGCGATCATATATTTTGAACGGAGGATGAGGTCTATCCTATTGGAAGACAGCGGTGGCTCGGCTTGGGCCTCGTCCTCATTTTGTCCTTCGGGGTGTCTTCGCCGATGGTTTTCTCTGGAGTGGCTGTGCTCGTGGAGTTCTGTGACCCCATTTGGTGGAGCCTGGTGTCCTCGATGGGGAGCGTCGTGACCTGCTAGCGGTGGAGGGGACTCTTGTTACAGTGTCCACTTTTGGAATCGGGGGATCTTCTGGGCGGTTCTGGTGGGCTTAAGGGTTGGCAGAAGCTTTACTCATATTCCGAGTTAAAACCATCAAATAGAAATTAGATAAGGAAACAATGAAAAGCGTTCCCACATACGGCGCCAACTGATGGTGCTCGGATTTTAGGGCCCAAGCCTTATTATGATGGGGTGATGTTGTGAGAATGACTTTGCAGATTGTGGATTAATCCTTTATGAACAGTTGGACAAGGAATATAAGTGGTTTACCTTAGCCGAAGGACTAAGGCTACATCCACTATCAACAGAGTCTCTTGCTCGCTGGGATTATGTATTCATCTGTCGGTAAAATGCCTCTAGTGACTTGGGACTCAGGGTCCACTTACAAAGGATGATTATTTTGGTATTCTCTCTCAGCTTTCTACACTCTCTCAAATGTTCTCTAATCTTTTTTGTTGGGGGAGATGCCATTGTAGTCCTCTTCTTATCGTTATCCATTTATACTAGCTTCTCCTAGGGCCTCCAGCTGTCCTTTCCTCTGACCCCCCTCCTGCTTTTTCTGCCACCAAGATCACTGTTCATCCGGTGTCCCTGTTCATCCGGCGCTGCCGTTGCCATGATCTCCGGCGACTTGGTGCTCTACCTTCTCTGGGATCGCTGCAAGTGTCAGGGGTGGTCCCCCTGGACGCGTGGTCCCCTTTGCTTATTCAGAAATAGCTTGGATTGGGCTTTTACTCTCCGAATCGCCTTACGGTTTGGGTTGGACCTGGACTACTGGGCTGTAGGCTTTTGCCGATGCTAGGTCCCGCTTTTCTACTCCGAACCTCTTGGGCTGGTCAGGCGTCTGGGCCATCAAGGCCTGGCCATGAGTTTCGTCCATATCACATTCAAAATACAAATATGTAACCTCCCACTCCTATGTTTCTGAATTCCTAACTCCTCACTTCACATGTCTATCTTCCCCATGTAGGAATTTGCAGAACAAAAATATTATGTGATGAATGGGGAGCTAGCATTTGAGCGTTCGAAACTCTTTTTGATATAAATGCAGTATAATTGAGATTTCACCTCTAATATGTTTTCTCACACTTGAGTGTTTTTTAATGATAGTTTTCTCTGTAACCAGAAAGTCTTATTTATACGGAAGGATTATCAAGTAGCCGTTATCAATCCCTTGATTAGTTTTAATGTCCATCAATATTTTCTTAATTCCCTATAGTCAAAGTAGGTTAAAACACTCTAAGTAAGATTAATTTCCTTGACCTAATTTTTCACTACTTGATTGGTTCCTCTAGCTAGGTCACTCATGCTGGTTAGAAAAAATCTAACCCAAACATCTAATCATATCAATATAATATATATATGTATGCATGCACCATTAATACATAATAATTTCATAGAAAATCTATATAATAAAACAGGAGTGTGTTTGAATTTTATCCCAGTCATATTTTTCCCCAAAACCATCAATAATCACTTACCTCACCTATCATCCCTTTGTCAGACTCAAACGTCAAATCACATCACTCATTTCTATCATATATTTAATAATTTATATATTTCCTCCCTAAAAATATTACACTATTCATTTCTATCATATATTTAATTATTTAATATTTAATTAATTTGTAGTTAATATATTTTGAAAAAATTTAATATAGTGGGATCGATTTTTTAAACACTCGAATTTTATATTTTATCGTGTCTTCAGACACGGGTTATGACTAGTACATCTATAATATATGACATAAATAATGCAATGTTTAACCAACAGATTAAAGTTTTATATATTTCGAATTTGAACACCAATCATGAATTAATTATTATAGAAAGATTTAGCCACATATATTCCAACACCTCATTCTCTATGCTGATTAATCTTATCTTTTGCCCCCATCCCATATTTCTCTCTCACCGGTCTCTCCATTTCCCATATTCTCTCACTATGAACTTGTGTCTATCTTCCCTTCCAACCTCTCATTTTGTATGTTCCATTTAGATTCTTCCCCCTCTCTCAAATCTTTCAATTTCTATCTCTATTTATCTATTAACCGTTGTAGAAATATGTTGCATTGTTTTTTTTTGTTTTAAGTTTTTTTGTATTTTTTGAACTATTGAAGGCATTATATTTGTTAATTTTTACTTTAGTAACCTATGAATTTTTCTCTACATTATTGGTCCACTTGAGGAGCAAAACAATAAGACAATGGCGATGTTTGTTATTTTATGCAGTTCTAGGTGGTTTGTTGATGTCATCTAGGCTAGGTCCATACTTTTACCAATCATAAGGTGCTTTTGGTAATAATGTATTTTCACATTTTCTCTCTCAAAATTATGTAGTTCTACATTATTTGGCAATTTCTAACCATATTTTTTTGTGTTGCGAGGAGTTATAATTAAGTTTATAAAGTTTACTTGCTTAAATTGGATGTGCATTTTTTGGGTGTTGCTTTTAAATTTTTGAGACTACGACTATTCAAAAATTGTTTTACGTCGGTATGAGATTTTTTTTCTTTTTAACTACTTTTTTCTTTTTGTGTTGTTTTTGTTTGGTTAATGAATATAATTGATGCTAATAGTTTTATCTCAGGCATCTTGCGAGAGGATGCTTAACTTCAATTGTTTTGTGTTCTGTTGAGGGGCCTATTGGGGTGCAAGTTATTGTAGAGAAGTGGACTAGTGTAGGTATGCATTTTTTTTCCCAGTCAAGAAGTTAGGGGTAGACATAGTGGAGTTTTGTTGTTTTTTCTATTTTTTTGTTATGGGAGGGCGTGTTGGCACTACTAGGCAGAGGAGGTGAATCTATTACCAAAATATAGCAGTTTTGAACTTACTTACCAATCTACGACACTTTTTAAAAGCGGAATCAACAAATCCAACTTCATTTGAAAGCTGGATTAACAAATATGACTTCATCTGAAAGTGAAATTAAAAAGTACAAATTCATCTGAAAGTGGAATTAACAAGTACGAATTCATCTTGTAAATTAGATTTGTAGAATCCGCTTTCACATGAAGTCGTAATCATCACATCTGTTTTTAAAACAAAAATGTGTTCTATATCCTCCAATGAATGCGGATTCAACATATTCGCTTTCAATATATGTCAGATTTGACAAAAACGCTTTCATTAGAAAGCGTACTTATTGAAAGCGCTTTGTAATGAAAACGTTTTCCTCAAATTCGACTTATAGTGAAAGCGTATTTAACATATCCGCTCTCAAAGGCCTACCCATCCATCCTTTTCCCATCCCAAAACAAACATTAAAAAATTAATAACTACCCCCCGCTATCACACTTTTTGAACATATTGAAAAATTAATTTTAGCATATTGGAAAATTAAATTATGGTATTATAAAGTTATCCAACTTGAACCCAAGATAATAACAATAAAAAAGATAAAAACCAAAGTGTGACTATTTCTACGTAGCCCCACAAATGAAAATTTCATTCCCATCCCTATTAAACAATAAATAATAAACCTATTAAGTTCACTCTTTTTAATTTCCAAAAAGAGTACCCATCGTACCCCTCCCCACCCCACCCAAACAAAACTTTAAATCCTAAATATTAAAAAATCCTACCCACTAAAACTATTATTATCCAAAAAGAGAATACCAATCATACCCCCCAAACCCAAGCAACAAACCTTAAACCCGTGAGAAAAATATTTCATTTCTTTTGTGATAAAAAACATTACAAAAACGCATTCAAAATAAAGAAACTTCATGTCTTTTGCTGAAATAGAACTATAAGATTTTATTTTAAACAGTGTGTCATGTAAGCAAAGAGAACCAGAGAGAAATTTTTCATAATGATCATCATCAGTTAATTCTTCAAAATCAGAAAGTTCATTGTCAGAAGCCAAGGATGGATTGGACAGTATTGCATTAATAGGCTCTATAGGGCTTGAATGTTCAATCTTTGACTTTGTAATAAGGTGGAATTGATTTAGACATCGTTCCATCTGACCATTCTCAAGTGCCAGTGTTACAATGATATCATGGTAGTTATTTGTGGACAATTCCACATACATTTTCAGTTGAACATGCCTGTGGCACTTGTAATCCATGCCAACGACAATATCCTTCAAGCTCACAGAGCTTGAAATAAAATTTCAACTAGCTTGGTCCTGATAGGTGATAATAAAACTCTAGAGGTGGAACAAAGATTGCAGGTCCAATCATCACATGGGCGACTTCGGTGAAAGGGTTATGAATGTTGATTGACTCATTCTTAAAGAAACGTAATTTTTCATACCATGTTACTCCATTGGGATCTATGTAATTATCGGGTTTTGGTGAATTGAATGCAAAAAATATTTCATGATGCCAGTGGTTGGTTGGGAATGAGTCATTGTTTGTTTGGCTTGAAGACCCAATTGTTGATGTTGTTGACATTATAGTGTATGTAGGGTTTACACTGCAGTTAAGTATCTGTATATAAATAGAAACATAACTTATTTTAATTTTAGAGTCATTGAACTAAGTAATAACATATTGCAGTGAACATACAGTGAGCAATGAACAATAATAACGACTAGACATTGATACAGTGTTGTGGTAAATCAGACGTTGATGACATAACATTGATACTAACGTACTAGCAGTATTGTGTTAAATCACCATTGACAACTTAACACTAATAGTAATGTGCATCGTTCAGTGATGAGACAAATCAAAAGTGTGGCACGATTAGTCAAATCATCATATTTAAAATTTTTTCATCCATAGCTGGCAAAATAGTGACCACGACTACCGTCACAACATCACTATAAATTCATTGCGTGTGTTGCCCTCTTACCATACTTACCAACTAAAAATATGAGTTATAGTCCACGCATGATGTTTGAAAGTATGAGTTATCATTGGGCATTAGAGGATAAATTCTTCTATCCTCTAAATCCTGGTTTACATTTCTCACAGAGGTCAGTGAATAGAATGAGCGAGGAATGACAATATTGTTTGAATGAGAGGGAAGTTCTAAGTAAAGATTTACGCATTTGCAACATACGTAGGCTGCAACAAATTGCCATTAATATGGTGCATTGTGGTGAATTCGAGGTGAAAACAACTGTATGGCAATACGGAAAACTCGGTACATCCTCCGTCGAATTGTAGGCGACCGTGCTGCAGAAGGTTTGGTTGACGAAGCACGTTTGTACTTACAGTTGTCTATAGGAGCAGGATGTGTTTCTGACGTTGAAATGTCAGACAAAGAAATTTTCCCATGATGAAAATTCCTTAATCAATAACCATTTACGTATATGTTGGTTTATCCTTCAGGGGTTGTAATAATGTAGTTTTTTATAATCATTCTTATATGTTTGTACTAATGTGTTGTTGTAGTTTATCTGTACTGTCATTGTGCAGTTTTAAAATATAATGTATCATTTGTTGTCTTATGTTATCATACCCATTGAAGTGGAGAACAATGCTAAACATAACAATGCATACAATATATAGAAAATACATATACATTTGAAAACAATAGAAACTACAGGTTGGAATTAAGTATGTATTTTAAATACTAACTTTAAACATATTGTATTTTAAAAAATTTCAGTAAAGTTTCCCTTAAATCTATGTCATATCAAAATAAACTTGCACTGTATGCACAATATCAAAACAACAACAAACAACAACAAAACAACCACAATGTCATATGCATTATAACCACCACCAAAAACACCCAACCACAGCAGCACAAACACCCCACCACACAACCACAAACATTCCACCACACAACCACAACAATACATAGAAACTACTTTATAACAAATATGTGAAAATAAATTTTAAAAAATGATAAAACATGATAACACTAAGTGCTACAAGATGGCTTCTTCCTAAGCCGTTTTGGCCGCCATTCCTCTAATTGTGACGGCTCTCCATCGATCACTTGTGACACCGGATCTCCGGCTAGAATAGTATCTCTGCCTCTGCCTCTGCCTTGACCATCCCATCCTTTACCACCACGGCCTCTAATATCTCAAAATCTGCCACCTCAACCTCGAACTAGTGAAATAAGATGGACAAGTAGAGTCGTAGCTCGTTGTTGTGACCTATGTACAACTGCGAGAATCGTAGCAACTCCTATACCATGACCTTGTGTGACATCATCTGATGGTTGTGAAATCTGAACATCTGTTGAAGGTGATGTCATCAATGCCTCGTGATAGATAGGCTGGTTGGATAATGTAACTCTTGAAGCATCTGATGTGTATGTGTCTGGTCCTGCCATAGGAGAAATATGCATACGGTATACTCAGATGGTGTGGAGGTCTCGGTCAATGATGGTGGATGGAGTGCAATATGTGCTAATGTATACGAGTGACTTAATGTGGATGGTGTCTCTGCACGTACTACGGACGGTGTCTATGGATGGTGAGGTGCACTAGGTTCTGTTGTAGGCATTGGTACACTTATGTCTGCTATTATTTTGACACTAACATCTACCTGAATATTAGATCGGTGACGTGGAGGTCTCTGTCGTCATATAACAACACCATGAGGCCGTATAGGTACATCGGGCGGTGCACGCGCTGCAGTATATGGTATAGGTGAAGGCTTGACATGAACAGTATGATGGAGATCATGGTCCTCTCGAACCGCCTCGAGGCAAGTGGAGCTAAGAGATCGGGCAGCCTACAGTGCCCGTGCATGTGTTGTGTCTGTACCAACCTTAACGGCATCTTGTGCAATCTGGTGAATTTGTACATGTGTACTCTCCTGTAAATGTAAAAAACAATTACATTAGGATAATATCAATTATGTATTTGTAAATCATGCTTATAATGACAAATGCACTTAGCTATTATCTTACCAATATCTCGACTAAGCTACCTATAGGCTAGAATCCGATAAGTGGTCTATCTAATGGAGGTCCGATCAATCGTTGAGTGATACGACCGTACCAAATCATGTACGCGTGAAAACTCATATCGGTCGCAGATATATATTCCTCCCCCACGATAAGACTAATGAACAAGACTCAAGTCATAACCACCCTTACCGTGTCAATCAGTAGCATGAAGAGTAGATCCAGTGTCGTATGACTCAGGTATGACCTGTCTCAATCCGAACTGGCGCATGACATGATCAGAAAAATGCCACTCTACTACTACAAAACATATCAGTGGTGCACGCGTCATCCATTCATCGTTCCTAATAGTGTAGTATGCTGATAGGTTTGCTATGACCTCTGCAGTATATGACATCCACACCATCTATAAAAAAAAATACTCAATTTAAATGTTAGTGTAAATACGTTTGACATTATAATGTACTCTACATTACAATTTGAACCTACTCATCACACATTTGATTTAGTTGATCTCTATAATGCCTGAGGACGTGTTTGGAACTGTGCACATACGATGTCATACGAACATTCCACCTGCAACATAAAATAATTTATTTCAATCAATGGTGAAAAAATACATTACTACGCCTAACTAGTAATTTCTCGTTACACACCTACAATCCAACAGACCCCTAGATAATGGATCAAGATGCTTAAGCACCACAACAGCGGGTACCTCTACAACAATCCCAGTATCAGGCCCCCCTAGAATGTGAAATGCATTAGGTATATTTGCCATTGCAGCTTGATAAGGTAGTGCTCTCTCAAGACGGATATGCGTAAGCCGCTCATATGCCCATAACTATTCAATTATATGTAACATAATATTTAACTGTCCTCTAATGTAACGTAACTTATAATTACATGTAAATGTAACAATACCTGTAATATAACTAGCGGTCCTCCAATGTCGGATGTGTCTGGGGCAGTGGCGACACGCATCTCATGGAACAAGCGCGCTAGAGCTGCACTACCCCAACTTAGTCTCCCAGAAGCATCTAGGTTCTCAAGATGCTTTAAGTACATAAGTCCAACTTTGTTATAGAACTTGTCTGAAAAAATGTAAGCCCCAAGGAGAAGCAAAAATGTAGGCATGTGCATATATCGGTCAATGGTGATGGCATCAGCATCATCTCGAAGTGGCTCAGCAAATATAGTAACCAAAGTGGTCATCTTAAGTCGAGATCCAGAGAAAGTAGTGTTCGGTGGTCTAATGCCTAGATGGTGGTCATAGTAATCCTGCCACTCCTGCACTATACGATGTGTGTCAACACCGGTCACTGCATCACCATTAATGGGGAGTCCGAAAAGTAGTGCCATGTCTTGCAATGTAACCGTTGCCTCGCCAATGGGAAAATGGAATGTATGCATCTCCACCCTTCCCCGCTCCACTAGTGTAGTGACCAAATGGTGGTCGAGCTGTATAAATCCAATATTGTGTATCCCATAAAATTTGATAGTCATAACATGACGCAATACCTTATCATCGGGACGTCGCAAGCAACACATACTCCCCTCAGTCCGACAACACTTCAATGGTGCTAATTCCTTTAATAATTACATAAAGTCATAAAAATGCAATTTGTGGGTTAAGCTTTGAATATATGTATTGTAGTCAGTAAATTAAGTGTCTGTCTATCCCATATCTGTGTAGACCGATGTCGTGCCTGCAACTATAATACTACTGGGTCAACAGGTTCCGGGTGTACTAAGTCACACACCTTCTAACGTTCCATACCTTAATTGCATTAAATTACATTGCAGTAAGAGATTGTCACTACACCAATAACCAAAATTACATAGACTCATTACATATACATAAAATTACATGCTGCTAAATAGGAAAATATAATCATCTGATATGTATTGTTCATTATTTAATACATTTCAATATAATAAACAACCACACGTACTTCTTCAAAGAAGTTTACATTTTTATTCTTCATTAGATATATAATCATCTGATATGTATTGTTCATTATTTAATACATTACTACGCTCTACATCTGATAAGTCTCATCCATATGCATTTTGTACCATGTCCGTTGCAAGTTGAATCATATAATATCACCACCTACGAACCAACATTCTATTATTCTCCTTCCAAACTTGAGTAACTGCTGATTTGTAATCTTCTCTATTCCTCATTTACATCATTAGAGATCTTTGGCGTGGCACCAGTATACCAAGTATTCTTAACTCAATGCATAAATCGTTTGATTCATTAGCACGAAACGCCAATTCTCATCTTAGTCCAACATAATACTCTTTTGAGTCAGTAAATTTATCACTTTTGTAATCATTGTTCTGCTCTGTCAAAAGCCAAACCCTTTGCTATCTGTGATTGTTTGCAACTATTGCTCTCCTCAGGATGTAAACATAGTTCAGTTGAATTAAGTATCTGCAACAAGTACACAATGTGAATATAGGCAGAATATAACACTCAACAATGTAATTACATAAACACGACTACTACATTTTCATTGTTACACGTAC
Organism: Ilex paraguariensis; assembly: GCA_963454935.2. NCBI lineage: Eukaryota > Viridiplantae > Streptophyta > Magnoliopsida > Aquifoliales > Aquifoliaceae > Ilex > Ilex paraguariensis. The sequence goes on from CAUOFW020000870.1 coordinate 561,276, forward strand.
ACAACATAGTTATTCAGATGAATAGAATTCATTTATTACAGCTAGACATTACATTAACATCTACATGCAAAGACCCCTACGCACATCTTGTGCAGTTCTTGATGGGCATGTGCGTCGATCATGACTTGGTTGACCACACAATCTGCATTGATACGTACTACGACCCTATCATAGGTCCATTTCATTTCGGATGCGAATAGATTGGGGACGACCCTTCAAGTGTGGTAGATTCGGATTATGACAGACTTTTGGACCAGTGCATGCATCTCAATAGTCTCCGTGATGCAGTGGATGAAATTCAGAGGCCTAAGAACCACCATGGGCAGCAACAATGTATATCTCATCAACATACTGCCACGTGTCTAAATACCTCTTTGAAAAAAGTGCCATCGCATTAGAGCATGACATTTTATAGGTGTTCCACTTTCCACATGAACATGTGCGGTCTAAAATGTTTAGTACCTGTGCATTACCCTTTTTAGCGAGCACATATGCCTTCTTGGTGGTTTGGCGTTAGTATCTGATGCTGAACCATGCCTGTCATTGAAATACTTAACAAGCTTGTAAAATATTGTTTTAATGAATGACATGATAGGTAAATGTCTTGCTTTTTTTTAGAACAAAGTTGAACACCTTAGAAATGTTGGTTGTCATGATTTCATAATGTCTTCCACCGTCATGTGCAAGTGCCCACTACTCTTTAGGTATCTGATCAAGCCAACGAACTGCGAATGAGTTGATTTTCGCTATAATCTTGTCATCCTTGCGGATTTGATGTGCAGTACCAACATCCTATACTAGACATTTAAGATGAGAGTTATGAAACTTATTGTTGAAGTTACTGTGGACATGTCGTAAGCAATATCGATGGTATGCATACAGTGTTTGCCAGCTGGAACCATGAGCAACCACTGATTGAATTATACCTTGATGGCGATTAGATAGTATACATATGGATGGACGGTCATCGACAACATCGTGTCTAAATCTCCAAAGAAACCAACCCCAAGTATCTATACTTTCCTCATTGACGACTGCAAAGGTGATAGGATAAATCTGAAGATTTCCATCGAGGCCGTAGTAATTAACAACTTCCCCTTGTACTTCCCGTATAGGAACGTGACATTGATACTTATAAGTGGATGACAGTGTTGAAAATCGTCAATACACGATTTAAATGCTCAAAAGACTTTGTCAAAGACATCTGTCCCATTTCCAAGGTTGGACAGTTGCCATCTGACTATGGTGCCCTGAATATACTTTTGTAGTGTAGTAAGGAATTTCGACAAAATATAATATAATTCATCCCAGTCACCAAAAATCATAGCCAATGCACTTTGCTTTGCTTTTGATGATTTTCGATACAAAATCTCGTACTTATACATGTTGACAATGTGTTTTATTATTACACCAACCTTCAGAGATGGATATGCACTCACGAGGTCTTTTATTTGGCGTGCAACGAATTGAGAATCTAATTGCACATGGTCCTAGGTGGTTAACACATGCAAACAGGTGTGTGGGCTTTCATATTTGATAATTTGAAACATCCCGTACATTTTCTTTTGACAAGCACGAAGTCTCCACTTGCACCGGAAATGATATTTTCTATACCGCACTACTAGTAACTTTTTTTCACTCTCAACAACCTCGAATTGGACATGATTATTTATTAAATAAATCTTTACTGCATCTTGCAATTCTACTTTACCCTTGAAGATTAGACCAATGGATAACTCAGGCCGATCAGAATCCCACAATGGAGCTCTTGTTTGATTGTAAGGGGCAGACAGTTGGAAAAGTTCATCATTGGTAAAGAAGGCGGACAATGAATCATGCATACGAACAGTGTCTTGCACTATAACTGATGGACCATTTATGTCAACATCATCATTAATGTTTTTCATATCGTCCAACAATGTAATATTCTCATCCTCATCGTCTGTGTCTTCTGCAGGATCAACTGCACACATTCCATTGCTCACCAACACATCACCGTTTGACCGAACTAGATTATGAATGACAGCGGTCCTTGTTTCAGTATGAGACTGGATACCAACATTCGAAGGAGATGTGGTGTATCCCAAAAACGTATCCCAAAAACGTCGACGTCTGCGTACTAGGCCCTATATGCAATTTTGACACATAAGGCTCAACCTTTGAAATTCCATGGCCTGAATTAACTTATGCTACAAAAGTATCATCCACCATAAAGCCATGTGCATAATGACTACTCCCTTCAACATAGTATGAGTTAACAAGCGCAGGCGAACTGGGACATCGATTGATGTTCTCCTATGTAAGCAATTAGATATATGGGCCATACTCATTCACCATTGGCAAAGAAAACTGTTGGATGTGCTCGGCCTATATGTACAAGTCAATACTATTCAGTGCTTGGTTCTCAAATACCGCATCCGACATTGCCGCCACACCGTCATCATTTTTAATTTCAAATTCTATGTACTGTTGCATGCGATCCCCCCAAAATGATGGAAACTGACAAATTAGTTGTAGTCGTGATGTTGAACTGTCCAGCTGCATTATCGTATACGTAGTTCTCAACAATTTCTCATATGTTGTTTCATGTTTTAACTTTATACAATGTTGAAGCTTTTCATTGTACAATAAACAACTTTCATTGTATATAATATTACCTCCCTAATAGCACATTACTGTGGCGCATCTCCTCGACATTTTATACCTTCAATATAAAATATAATATCAAATAATTTTCATATTTTAATTACCGGATTGGGTTGAATGACATATTTTACTTTTAAACCTATTAACATCATTAGAAAGTGAAAACATATAATGGGAAAACCAACAATGGGTACTCATTCGATGCAATAAACATATCAGTTAGAAAACCATTTCATCTTCCATATTCCGCTTCATTCACAGCTATTTAACACATATATTCAATCTCTTTTTCCTTCATCTCTATTTTAGCTTTCCATTTTTTCTACCTTACTGAATGACACTGAAGGGGCAAACAATGGGAAAACCAACAGTGGGGTCTATTTGAAAAATTGCTTTTTGGGATTGGGAAGTGATTTGTGAAAACGAAAGGGTTTTTAACAAAGAGGAGGGTTTTAGTGAAGTAGCAGTGGTTTTTCTTTGAACGTTTTCCCATATTTTTTGTTAAGTATATTACTTCCAAATAATCCTTATAATAGAGTTCTGATGATACTGATACGTAAGACATGTATAAATAGCATAAGCTATGGGCCAAACTACTTTAAAGGCTTCTATTTGTGAAAATGATCCACCTTTTTGCTTACGTTCATTGTTTCATTATAAATTTTTAAACAATATAACATTGTTCTTGTTTGTTTCTAAGGTTTATCAATAAAATCATACTTAGTTTCTAGAAAGTGTTAATCCAGTGTTTGTTTTTAGTAACTGACGCGACCTAAGGAGTGTTAGATAGGTGGTCAAAGGAGTTGGAGGCACGTTAGAAATTAAGATTTTGTTATTTAACTATATGCATAGTTGAAGGACTATCATATATGTGGAGTGCCCAAAAAGTGTCAATTTCTGACATGTGTCTCACTCGGATATGGAACCCTTGAAATCTCCATTCTTCTTAGCAAGTTACTGAAAAGATGGTCTCAAATTGAGGATTTCCCAAAATTGGAAAAGCATACCCCAAGGCCATAACACAAGTTACTAATAAGATGCATGTAAGGTTACAGAAGAGAGAAAAGAATGAAATTACATGAATTTGCTTCAGTTTTCATCATGTAATATAGCTTGACAAAATCTTTATATAAATTGATGTGATAGTAAGTTATTGATGTGGCTTTCTTCTTTCCTTTTTTTTTAAACAGGGTAGTCTCTTCAAAGGCAAGGCCAGAAGTCAAAATGTTATTCCCACAGTCATACTCAAGATAGAATTTCAATAAACCATGGTCTTTTTAATAATGACAAGTCTTTAGGATAGGATGTTATGAGTATGGAAATAAGTCATTAACATAGGAAATGATGACTAAGGAAACTTAAACACAAAATTCTGAAGTTCTGCATTTCCTATTATATCATCTTTCCCAGTGATTAAATCCATGGAGAAGAATATCCTAGTGTATTTCATAAATTATGTATTCACACTGCCACTCATAATGGTTATTGTCTGGAATATAACCATTGTAACACCTTCACACAATAAATAACCTAACACATAGATCAATATTCCTTCACACTGTAACACCTTCACACTGTAAATTTCCTAACACCTTCAATTGTAATATGGAATATAAGCACATACCAAAATTCCTAATGCACAAAAAACATAATTTAATCCCAAAATAGCATTCAGTATGCACTAGGATATTATGAATAAAATTTAAAAATTTAATTTACCTTCAAACTGTAAATTTTTGAAGTAAGGATACAGTTCAAATTACTCGAAGCATTAATGAGGATTGAAAATTTTATAAAATTGAGAATTTTCGGAATTACAGAGTAAGGGGATTTAGGCAATGAGGATTGAAATTTTGAGTTACAGTTGGGGATTTCTGAATTCAACAGTGATGGGGATTGGGCAATGAGAATATTTTTCTAAACTTGAGAATTTCCTGAATTATAGAGTCAATTGTAGCGTACTTGGTTAAATAGAAAGCTTTTTGTTCAATATGTGAAGCCATGTCTTCTCCTTGCTTTAGACCTAGGCCATGGGTGTGTACTAGTCCATTGCACAATTTGAAAAAACACCGAGTAAGCTAGGGCTTATTAAGAATCTCATAGCTGGAATTAGGGCTCAAAAGGAACCTCAGACAAATCTCATAGCCGAATCTTGCAGAAGATCTCAGTTGTCTTTTGCGAACAAACTTAGGGCCATGTTTGGATTTTCGTAGTTAGGGTGTGTGCATTTAATGGCTGAGCTTAGAAGATGGCGAAAGCAAAGATAATAGTAAAAGAGAGAAGAAGAGTCACATCAGAGAGAAGAGAGACAAAGGTCTGAGTATTCGCCTTCCACAAAGAGAAGAAATGAGAGAGAGGCGAAACTTGTGAAATAACAGAAAGGGTGCCTGGTGGGAGTAGAAATATTCGAATGAAAGCGGATTTATTATATCCGCTTCATTTGATAAAGCAGACTTACGCTTTCTATTTAAAAACGCATTTGTGTAATACGATTATTCAAGTAAAAGTAGATTTTATAAATACGCTTCAATAATAAAAATAGATTTCTTGATTCCGCTTTACAACATGAAGTCATACTTGTTGATTCCGCATTCAAAATGAAGTCATACTTGTTGATTCCGCTTTCAAATGAAGTTGGATTTATTGATTTCGCTTTTAAAAAGTGTCATAGATTAGTAAATAAGTTCAAAACTATTGTATTTTGGTATTAAAGTTTTAAAAAAACTGTGTTTTGATAATAGATTCGAGGTTTTAAGGGGTGGTTCTTGGGTGAAGGTGGGTTTAGGAGGGGAGGGAATGATGGGTGGATTGTCGAGAGGGTCCAACTTGGTGGGGTGCATGGTTCTCACAATTGCAACATTTTTAGATGTTTCGTGCATTGCATGAGGTATTGCTAGTATAAATAAGAGAAATTTGGAGGCCGGTCACCCTATATGTACTTGTTTGGACTTAAATTCGTCAAAAAAACTTATTTTTTATATAATAACATTTAAACATAAAAAAATAGTAACATATTCATTCAATATTAATATTTTTTAAAAAAATAACAATAGTAACATATTCAACAAAAAATAGTAACATGTTCAACAAAAATAATAACATACTTAACCAAAACAGTAACATGTTTAACAAAAATAGTAATATGCTTCACAAAAAAAAAAAATAGCAATGTGGAACATTGAATAAAATTGAAAATAAAAATAATAGCATTTTAATCCATAACCAGAGGAAGAAGCCTCCAAGTTTTCAAAATTTTCATTGTTTTTTGTATTCCTAATTAAATAATATAGGTTTCAATTTTTTTGGATATTTTGTTGTGTAATACAATCAAAAAATATTTGATTGTGTTACTTGTGGGAAAAAGTTGATGTAACTATAAGAGAAAATAAAAATTATTTTTACATATTCGATATTTTGATATTCACAAGTGATGATGAATGTCCTAATTTAACTGATGATTATGTGTTACTACTCTAAATAATGTAATTTTTGAATTTATGGACCGTATTTTTGTGAAAAGTAAGCGAAAATTATTGTTACTGTGAAGGAAAAAAATATTTCATTGATGTTATTGCGTTAAAAAATATCTTGTTAATATTACTATACAACATATATCCTCCTGAATTTTGTTAAAGTCGTGTTGTTACTGTGCATAAAAATTTGATGTTACTGTGAAGAAAAAAATAGATGTTACATTATGATTTGCAATTGTTATTGTAAAGGTTTGTATTTATTATTGAATGAGAGGATCTTCTTCTAAAGCGAGAGAGAGAGAGAGAGAGTATAAATTTCAATTTCAATTTAGGAGTAAATTAAGGAATAATAATTTCTAATTTAAGAAATTAATTTCAAACTACTTTCAAGGTCTTTAAGGTTTCTATAATTGAATACAATAACACTTAAGGATATTTTTTGGATTTAAAAAAATAGTAGACTTAAATACTTATTAGTAAGATAAAAAGGGATTTATCACCAAATAAGTTTTCTTGACGGAGTCAAATCATTATAAATCCATCTAGGAGGATTCAACCTCAATTTTCACTTTAAATAAATGTATAGATGTAATTATTTTTCCTAAAAATTAAGAGAGTAGTATTTTTAGAGCATTTCTAATAAGTTCTTTATTGTCACTCAATTAACTATTTTAGAGAGTCAACTGTTAAAATTTCATTTTCAATAGACTTTTTTATTTAGACTCTTTAAAATAAAGAGTTTAATTTGACTATCACTTTCTACTTTATTTTTTTAGAATAGAAAAAGGTATGTTTGTCTTTTCATTGAACACATTCAAGATGAAACATATCTCCAAGGGTGACAATTATGTCTTATCAGGTTGGGTCGTATCATTTTGGATTCATGTCGATTACTAGTTAATTCTAATTCAACCTGTTTAATTAATCATTTCGTGTCGTGTCAGGTCGACTTATTTATTTTCGTATCTTGTTCGTGTTGACCCATATAACCTGTGACTAAAAAATTTAATGCTTTGTTTTATGTTTAAAATTTCATTATCATTTAATCGAATTTATGCTCATATTTTTTAAATAAACTAAAAATTAACTTAATATAAAAAAAATAAGTAAAAATATTTTTTTTGTACAAGAATTAGGTCACTTCTTGATAAAATATAAATAAAAATTGGCATTTTATTCTTATAATATTATTTAAATGTGTTAATCATGTCAATTTCGTATTGTTTGTGATTGACATTAACTCAAACCATTTCTTATTTGTGTTAACAGGTTGTGTCAAGAAATGACTAATCTTATCCCGCTAATTTCATGTCGATTTAAAATCATGTTTTTGTATTATGTCAAAATTTGTCATCCCTACATATTTCAATGCTAAAAAGGAGGGACAAAGAACAGAAATCAAATTTATTCTTTAAAAAAACTATAAAATAATAAATTAATAAGAACAAAGAATCTTATCTGAGTGATTTACAAAATTTTACTATTTATTTTAATTTTTTGTCAAAGATACTCTTTATTTTAAAAAAGATGCTCCCTATTTTAGAGATTACTCATAGAGATATTCTTCTTAGCCAATAATAGGACAAGTCATCTAATTTTTTGCGTAAAAACACCTGAACCTGAAATTTGAAGTGCTGCATTTAAGTTTGTGTTGATTGATCAAGGGTTAGGTTAGGTTAGGTTAGGCTCATCTCAAATTTCAAAATAATTGGATGATCTTGTGATTTCTTTTTAAATGGCAAGGTTCTGTTCACACGTTAGTAGTTTAATTTACTTTAATTTTTTAAAAAAATTTCTGACATGGATAAATTCTCGCCACTTTAAAAGAACTAAAGGATCCTGCTACGAAATAGAGGGGAGCCAAAATCAAATAGCTCGTGCCACACTGTTGTGATTCTGGGAATTTAGTCAATGTGTGGCAAAGTCTGTTTTCGATTCAATGGTTGTGATCGATACAAAATAACATTTTCCGACATGCATATGGCATAGACTAGAAAGATGGGAAGCATTTCGTTAACGTAAATCCTCTTAAAGATATGCCAGAAATTAAGATTTGTAACCATCGAGGAGAAAAAAAACATCACGTGAAGGTTTTGCTGCAAAACATGTGAAAAGGTATATGCATCTGATCTTATCTCGTTCAATCTCATAATTTTGTACAACTACGCTATAGGAAAGAAATACTCAGAACAAGAGAAGGCACAAAACAAAGCAACAAAAAAGGAACATTGATACTCTGTCGAGAGACTTGTCCACCTGCATTTCCTGCCTTCTTATTCTAGGGCTGCCACTTCCCGAACGAGGAGGTGAAGAATTCGGGTGTGCATAAGTAAATAATCTTGTGTCTGAGCTCCCAAACATCCTTGCAAATGCCATCTCTCCAAACATCCCAACTGTTGGGCTGAAGAAACTTGTCATTGCAGTAATTGCGGTGCTCCCAAAGCTAGATGATGACATAGAAGCATAATTGCCAAAAGGGTGAGCGAAATATTGTGGGTGCTGAGCCTGATATGGATAGGAAGGCATCGATGTTGCAGTAGTAAGCAGTGTGCTCGCCCCAAAAGCGGGTGGTCTGTTGGGGATGATCGGATTCAGTTGGGACCTCTTGGCTTCGCATTCCGATGGGGATGCACCGTGCCCATATAGGGGGATCAATGAGGAGGTGGAGATGTTTGCTTTACAGATGGGGCACTTGGGCCACTCTTTTGGTTCAATGGAGGAACTTCGGACATGGAGCCATTTGTAAATGCAAGGCCAGCAGTAGAGGTGACCGCAGACGGTCACCACAGGGTCATGTGCTGAGTCTAGACAAATATTGCAATCGAAACATCCATTTACATTTTCTAAAGCCGTTGTTGGACCTGAATCTAACTTCCACTTTTGCTCGACACAAATATCTCCAATAGATTCAATAGGCACCATGGATTGTTGGAAGTTTTGTTCCAATGCCATAAGCTCTGTTTCAAAAGAAAGCAGATTACAATGCAGATCTAAAATTCCATAAACAATGTGGATGAATTTTCACCATGACCCATAGAATCCTATTCCTATATGCCCCATCCAAGTCATTCAACTAAATTGCTTTGTTGTGGCCTCACCACAAAGAAATTCCCAAATTTTCAAAAATGAAACCATATAATAAAATAGTGTATAAAAGTCTCGAATCATATAAAAGTCTAACAACAGGCCAAATCGTTTACTTATTCTAACTTTTAGCCACAACTAATCTTTTCATCACAATTACCCCTAATAAATATTTTAACTACAGTAAAAATTTGAACCACCATAAAAATAAAAAAAAAGTATTGTACAGTTATGTACGTGCGCAATGCGCATGACACCAACAAAATTAAGAAGTTCATCAAAGTTAGACAAGGTTTGAGTTCAAATGCTATAAAGTCAAGAACTTCATCAGTAACTTTCGTCGACAGAGAAGAAACCGAAAATAGTTAAAAAGGATTTGGCGTCACAACAAGACACGATCCAATGCTACAACATTCAAAAAGTTCCCAACCTAATCTAAAGTCGCGGAGGATAGAACATCATAATTAAAACGCGCGGAGAAAGAAATTTTATATGGAAAACTGCAACTTCATTCCGTTTACACCTAAACAGGCAAATTTTGAGTTCAAGAAAAAGGCTGAAAATCATTTAATCCGGTAAGTTGATAGAAAAATGAAGCATCAATTTCGGTGATTTGGTTCAGGAATCAGAAGAGGAGGAGATAAGCTGTTGAGCAAAATGTTTTGGAATCAATAGGTTAGGTACATTGGAAATTTAATTTCATTTTCCAGAGTTTCATTGCAAAATGGATCGAGAAAACATCAATTTCAATGCATAGAAAAAAAAAGTTATTAAAGACAAGCAATAGAGAACATACCGATATAGATCTAAGACCTGCTAAGCTGTAAAAAATATATCTCCAGGTGCAGAGACGGGGGTTTATCGGCAATGGCGATTCTAGAGAAAGAAATGTTTGCAGAGAGAGAGAGAAAGAGAGAATTGTTTGCAGAGAGAGAGATGAAGCAAGGGGATGGCTGGGAGCTGCTGGAGGAACGCTTTTAAAGTTGGGATCGACCGCGTAAATTGCTCATCCCTATACCAAACGTACGTATTTGGATAAGTTGACACGTGGCACGTACATATTTTTCCAAGTGAAATTCATTTTATACATTTGTGGTTTTTTTTTTAATTAATGATATTATATTATCAATATTGACATAATAATTTCGAATATTCTATCGTGTGAGATAGAGTAGTAATTTTTTTTGTGGGGGATAAATCTCATAATGCCTTGAATTATGGCCTTGTCCTCTAAATTTTTAATTACCTCAATTTATCCATTGAACTACGTAATTTATTTTAATCAATTCCTTTTGTTAAGATTAATTATTAAGTGTGACAAATTCTATTAAAATTAATTATTAAATGAGATAAGTTTTATTAAAATTAATTATTATTTTATCGTATTTATCATTTAATCTTAGTCAAATATGTCTTGTTTAACGGTTAGTATTTGTGGAACCCATTTCATTTAAAGGTTAATCTCAATAGATTTATCCTTTTATCAATAAAGTTACCGTATTTGAAAAATTACAATGACACCTCCTTGAGTTTAATTTTGAGTCAAGTTACAATTTTTTAGGGTATTGGGGATTGATCATAAAATATTATGATTAATTTAAAAACTTGTAATTTGACCTTTAAAGTTTATAATTTTATACCAAAAAAATATAACGTGATTCAAAAGAGTTGTATATAGATATGTGTGTGTAACATTACAATATTTTCTTCATTTTTTTGGTAAATTATCTATAAGTAATTTAAGTAAGACATATTATTATATATAAATGAGTCTTTTATTTATTAATAATGAATAATTTATAAATAAAATATAAAAAATCTAGATTCGTGTAAAAGGCAGGTTAGTTTATTATAGAAGTTTCGTATCAACCGTTGAATATTTTTGTATGGATAAGATTAGGATAGCAAACTTAATATTGAACTTCTGTCAATTGATTTGCATTGCGTCAAGGGTGACGTGTTTTCCCGACAAGTGGACGAAACATGGCCGACCAGAAAGGTTAGAGGATAAGATTGCCACGTGTTGATCTTATCTGGATCTGGATGGCCACTTCATCTATCATTCGAGTAATGTTTCCAAAATTGTGGGGACAAGGGAAAGGCATCCACGGTCCTTCTCCAACTTTCAATCAAAAGATCCGATCAATCTTTTATTGTTTCCAATCACTTTCAACCAATGATCCCATCAATAATCATAGGCTTTTGGAGAAAATTATTTTATGTAATTAATTACTTTAAGGATCCCATGTCTTTTATGTATAAGACACTGAATCTACGATGTTAAAGACCAAATTTCGTCAATTAGTTCATCTCAATTTATATTAGAATTAACCATTACATTGTGTATGAGATTAATTGGAACATTGTCTGCGACTTTCTATGGTTGATGAACAAAGGAGATGACTTATAAGTTAAATTAAAACAACTTGATATTATATATATGAGTAGAATAATCAAAGAGAATATGACTCGGTGCACTTTGCGAGAAAGGGAGAAAAAAAAGAAGATCAAAAGTTAATCCTTAACAAATGCAATGAGTGCACTATATTTGTGGGGGAGGACTTGACTACGGTATCAATAAATAAAATTGGATATCGATAAGAAAAATTCGGTATTTTATTTTCACAATTTATTATTCAAATTCATCCAATTAGTATTCTGCTTATCAAATTAATATTTAATTTCATCCAGTTATCATTCTACCAATCAAATTAACATTCACTTTCATTCAGTTAACATTCAATTAATTAAATAAATATTAAATTGAAATTCACATTTATCAAATTAACATTTAATTTTATCCAGTTAGCAATCAATTCATTAAATTAACACAAAATTAATAAATTTTAACATTCAATTTCACTAAATTTGCATTCGATTTTTAATTTTTAGGAATTGAACATCTAACCTCTTGGGGGGGGGGGGGGAGAGTATTAAAGGGTGACAAATTTGGCTAGTTTGATAAACTTAATTTGTCGATCAATTTAGTATTAATTTGATGAATGACATTTAATAAATAAAATTGAAGGTAAATTAGTTGTTCATTTGCTGAAATTTACTTTTGAATTGATAAAATCAAATACTAATTTAGTATTTATTTAATGAATTAGATCTCAATTGGATGAAATTAAATGTTCTATTCATGAATTTTGATGTTAATTTGATAAATTGGACGGTTAATTTGGTGTTACTTTAATGAATTGAATCTTAATTGAATGTTAAGTTCATGAATATCAATGATAATTTGATAAAATTGGTGGTTAATTTGGTGAAATTGAATTTTGAAAAAGTAAAATTGAAGGTAAATTTGGTGTTAATTAGATAAAATTAAATGTTAATTCGCTATTAATACGAGATATTGGATCTCAGTTGGATGAAATTAAATGTTAAATCCATAAATTTTAATGTTAATTTGATAAAATTTATGATCAATTTGGTATTAATTTGATGAAATTGAATTTTAATAAGTAAAATTGAAGTTGAATTTGCGTTAATTTGATAAAATCGAATGTTAATTTGTTGTTTCTTTGATAAATTGGAACTTAATTGGATGAAATTGAATGTTAAATTCAAGAAATTTAATTTTAATTTGATAACATTAACGCTCAATTTGGTGTTAATTTGATGACATTTTTTGTTAATAAATAAAATTGAAAGTTAATTTGGTGTTAATTTGATAAAATTTGATTTTGAATTAATGAATTCAAATGTTGATTTAATGGATTAGATCTCAATCAGATGAAATTGAATTTTAATGTTATTTTGATAAAATTGATTGTCAATATGGTTTTAATTTTATGAATATAAAAATAAATTAAATTGATGGTGAATTTGGTTTTAATTTGATGAAATATTATTTTGAGTTGATGAAATTAAATAATGATTTGATGTTTATTTGGATGCAATTGAATGTTAAAATAAATGTCAATGTTAATTGATAAAATTGATGGTCAATTTGGTATTAATTTTATAAAATTGAATTTTAATAAATAAAATTGAAGGTGAATTTGGTGTTAATTTGATGAAATTAATATTATTTAATGTTAATTTGATAAAAAAAAACGTTAATTAGATGAATTCGAATATTTCTTTCTTTTACGGTGTAACTAGCACTATTTAGAATATAGTGAAGCTATCACAAACATCTACAATCAATCGCAAGGTTATTGGAGTCTCTCCCACAACTAATTTCCTTACCCAATTCTTAGTAATTCGCCACAATCTTATTAAAACCTAAACATTATGTGATGGATCACAATTGCTTACATTTAGGATGATAATACAACTTCTGAGGTTATGATTACGCAACTCATATGATTATGTTTACAAGGTATTGGGATATAGTTATCACTCTTGGGGTTATGTTTACAACTCGTGGGGATATGTTTACAACTCGTGGGGATATGATTATAACTCATAGAGCTCGTTTGGTTGCCGTATTAGAAATGGATGGATTAGATAAAATAATTCGGTCTAATACCGTACAGAAGGACAAAAGACAAGACTAAATATGATATTAGAATAATACATAATTTTATCTTGTGTTTGATAATACACAACAAAAACGTTGGATAGTAATTATTTAATCAAATCGGTTGTTTGATTAAGGAATTATTTTATGGTATTAATATTAAATTAACAAAAATACCCTTAATCAATGTTTGTTACATTGATGACATTTTAATTTTATCAGTTAGAGGGTTATAATGGTAAATGTGCAAAATAATACGTTTGAGTTGAATTATAATACCACATCTTTTGGTGGTATTAAAATACTTCCATAATACAGGTCTAACGTATAAAAAATATACGATAAAGATACGATAAGTATACGTTTTTGAAATTAATACGGTGTCAAACTTACTTACCAAACAAAGTATTATGTCTGATTAAATAAAAAATAATACAATTCAATATTTAATTCCCTCATAATACGTCTACCAAACGAACCCATAGGGGATAGTTTACTACTCTCAGGATTATGTTTACAAGTACTAAGGATATGATTACCACACTCATGGGGCATGGTTACCACTTACAGGGCTTGGTTATTACTCAGGAAGGTGGTTTACTACTCATCAGGTTACTTTTATTTTGATTAATATTATGATAACTAATAAGGTAAAATTTTGAGCGTGGACCACCAGTAAGTCCAAAGTCCAAAAAGTCATGAGGAATCAGAGGAAAACCCATTAGCCCAACCTGGAGCGCCTCCTACTGAGCCAAGACAGAGAGCTGAAAGGATAAGCCCCGACGAGCACCCAAGGGATAGTGGTCCAAACCCGGCCTAATTAGGTGCTTGCTAAAGGGCAATTCGAAGAGAAGGAATCAGATCTTTGCCTCAAAGCTACCCCGCCATGCTATACGTCTAGAGGACAAGGGGACCATCTCTGAAACCAACGATAGGTACATCCTTCAACATGCAGAAGATGGTGGAGCATAACGCCCCAGAGATTGTGGGCGCAGTGGCGTCGGTTGGAAAAGGCTTTTGCAGGACAAGGACAAGAAGTCCCCACATGATCGGTAAAAGGTAGAAGGAATCGCCAGGAATCACAAAGAGAAACGACTCATATATATATAGAATAATACCCTACAGAAGAGAGGGATCCCACAGAACCAAAAACAACCGTGAACATAACCTAATAAGCTTAGGGCCATCTGTAAGGGCCCAATGCCTGAATCCCTACTGTATTCATTGACGTTGCAATATAAAAAGTCAAGGAGTAAGAGATTCCATTACAGTGGATGTAACCTTGGTCTACCGGCCAAGGCGAACCACTTATCTTTCTTGTTTTCTCTTGTTAAGAGAACCTAATCTACCAAACCTACTCTAACATCGCACCCAATAACCTCTCACGTGTTGGGCTTGGGTTGTGCTTTCTGAGACGCCATCAATAACTATGGGTAATAATACAAATTTAAAGATAAATGTACGACATTGGTAATATGTACTAGTGTCGTATTTACGACAAATGTAGATAAATGTGTCAATCATATTTTTACCAACAAACTAGTTAAATTGAATATCATTAAAGATAATATTATTACTGTTGTGGTAAGACTTACTAGAAGTATAGGTTATTTACAATAAAGTCAGATTTACCACATTTTATGGCGAGTTTACCATGATTATAGATAAATTTATAAGTTTATGAGAGAATTTATGACTTCTTTTGTTAATCTATATAGCAAAGTAGAGTTGAGTTTGAATTTTAGAGACAAAGAGAGGTCTAGTTCGTTTTGAGACAAAACATAAACACATCCAACTCAAATCGTAATCCCAACATAAAAGACGGTTCAAATCATCTCATAAATATTGATCTGTTGATCTACAGTAAATACTGAATTTTATTTTCCCACTAAAAAACGTTTCCCGACTCTCTATCTCAATCTCTCACTCCTCTATCTTGTACGTCTCTCACTTTTGCCTCTCCCCCTCTCTCTCTCCCTTAACCTCTCATGCCTCTATTCTTGTACGTCTCTAAAGGCTTATCTCAATCTCTCATTCCTGTACGTCTCTTACTCAGCCGCACCCAAAATACATATCTCCCATGGTCACTACGTCTATCTCTCACATTCTTTCTGTACTAGTGACTTCGCCACCGCCACCTCCACTGCCACCGGCGATACCAGGTTTCGCTCTCTCTTCCTCTCCCTCTCTCTATCTCTGTTCCTCTATTTCCTTAGTTTTCTTTCTCTCCTACCTTTCTACCAGGTACTTTCTATCTTACCCAACCCAGAGTCCCCAACTCGAAAACCCAGAATTGCCTGAAATAGCTCGCCAGGGAAATACCACTGCTGCCTTAAGAGATATTTGATTTACAGAGATTGGTTCTCTCACCTATTCTTTCTCTTTTATTTTTCGCGGTGTTCGATCAAAAATTTCGTTCTCTCTACATGTGGCGGCCAGTTATGTTCCCTTTGTCTTTCCACCGTAACTACTTTTTACACAACCCCCACTATCACCACATTTTTCTCTGCATAGCCCCAATTCGAATTTCATTAACGACACCACCACCACCACGATTTCCTGCACAATCCAAATTTAACAACTTAACCACTGCCGCCACCACGTTTGGCACCACCCTGCACAGCCCCCACCCACCTTCATCGTACTACTAGAATCCCCTTCCTCCAAACCCACCATGTGTTTGACAAAATTCCCCAACCCACTTGATGTGTGTGTGTTTGGATTTGGAAATAAGTTTTTCATCCATAAGTTATGCTTATCTTTTAAAACTTTGAGAATGGCAAATAAATAGGTTGAATCTTCATTGAAGCAGCTTGCATGATAAATGAAAAATTTTCCCATCTTTTCCCATTATTTGTTATGAAAGCATAGATTTCGGGGGTAAAGTAGTTTGTTGTTAGATAGGTTTGATATGCTTATCTTACAAATTTGGATTTACTATAATGTGATGAATGGGAACACTTTGAACCTCTCGTAATGGAAAAACTGCAAATAACTTCAGAATTATGAAAGACATCAAAATAAATTAAGACATGGAAAGGGTTTTTCCATACATGAAAGAACGCTGTTCGAAAAGATCATTTCCCATACATGAATATTTTTTTTTCCTTTCCTTTTTTGGTGACATGGGTTGTGTTTGCATTTTTTTATTTTCTTTGATTTATGTAGCCAATTTTTTTTTTCGAATATGACGGTGAGGGTTGAACATTTCAAGATGAAAAGACACAAAAGATATATGTATTTATCTATTATCTATATAAAAAACACGAGCATTGACTCCAAAGTATTGTATTTATTTCCTTTGATTTTGTATTCGTTGGCTTGGCAATCACTTCTACTCTATTTTTTTTCAAAGCAACATAAATTATAAAGGTTCAACACAAAAAGAGTCTGGTTGATTGAAATGTGGTCCGAAGATTCGAATCAGAAAGTTAATGGGATGGTAGAGAGGAGAGTTGGGGACATAAAAATGAGCTATGCTAATGCAGCCTCTAAAATGACCATTCCATTTATCCTACTTTTAGCTATGTCAAGAAGCACCAAAAAATTGATGTGTGTAGTTTAAAGTTGATCGTGTGCATCCAACATTTTATCTCAATTATGAGTCCATAGGGAAAGAAACCCGCATTTCTATGAGGTTATTTTGTTTTTTTATGGGTTAGGGTAGATAACGTATGACTTCGTTCGTAAAGAAATTTATTAGCATAGACAGACAATTTACGAATGACAATCTGCTCTCACTTAACAATTGTTTTGCTTTTATTGGTCTAACACACTGCACATGAAATATTTTCTACTGAATTTGTTGGTGCTGCCGTCATATATTGTTATGTACACATTTTTAATATATTTTTATGTAATATGAGAGGTAGTTATTAAGTAGATATTTTAGTAAGTGGGTTAGTATTTTTAATATATTTTTATGTAATATGAGAGGTAGTTATTAAGTTGATATTTTAGTTAGTGGGTTAGTGATAGAGTATTTTGTGTGTAGCTATTTTTGTTTTGTTCTTGATTAAATATGGGACTTTGATAATTTTTGTTTGTTGTTCTAGCTAATATTGTGTTTGTAGTATGAGGTTCCATTTGACTATACGTACTACAAGTAACCATAGAACTCAAATTTTAATTATTTTCATTCTTATTTTCTTTTCATTAGGATTATGAATATTTTTTTTTTTGAAATTTCTTTAGACACTTTACATTTGATCTTTGTTTATACTATGTAAGCCCATCAGTTTATGTATTGACTAGATAATTGATAAGAGCGGCCATCCAATATATTTGTTCTAGATTGATAATTTCTATTTGTTGTTCTAGCTAATATTGTGTTCGTAGTATGAGCTTTAACTTGACTGTACATACATGTTGTGTTTGCACTTTGTCTCTGAAAGCAATGGATGTTGCCTTTAGATAAATGGAGCACTCTTAATGTATTGTCAATGCTTTAGAATTTTTATATTGTGTTACTTCCAAGTTGTGTTTGAATAGGCACGTGCATTAGTTGAATGTTACATGTCACAATTATTTTGATAGAAGTGGGTGGTTGAATGATAGTGGTTTGATTAGATTTGGTTTAACCAATTTGGTTTCATTTTTCATTGGTATAGATTGGTATATGCTTTACCAATGTAGTTACTATGCTTTGAAACTGTAATCATTTCTCTATCATATCCCATCAATTTGATTTCTTTTGTTGAACTACCTTGCAGATTTTTTGTTGTAGGATTGTAATAGGAGATGCTGGACACTAATAGATCAAAGTAGGAAACACTTCTAGATGGTAAGGTAGGGGTAAGTTGTCATATGCATTGCAAAATCCTTGCTCTTATTTGAATATTACTTTATTGCAGTGATATTTGTTGAAAAAAATGCATATATGATTCATGTGATCCTTGCAAAAGTAGAAAGAAAAATAAGGAAGTTGAACGTTTCAAACATGTTGAAAGTTTGATTAGCATATCAATTGTTTTATGTATTACAAGTTTTTAAAAATGACAGTTTTCTTAGAATTTTGATCCGTGTTAATTTGGGGTAGGTTATGGCCTTTGTAAGAACTCTAAATGCATTCTACTTTGTTCAATTTTTATTTGATCTTTTAAATTATTGCTAAATATATATTGGAGCTGGAGTCCATTGGGTCTACAAGGCTCCAATACTAAACCTTTATCCACATCAATGGCTTCCAAAAAATCTAAGATTTGATTATGGGCTTAATGGTTTTTGTTGGTTCGGTTAGATTTATATAGTGGGCTTTACCTTGGTGATTTTTTAACACAATCTTAAGGTAACATTTTTTATTCTTATGATTCGTTTGCCCTCTCTATGTTTTTTGCTACACTTGTGCTGATTTTTACTTTGTTTTGTTAATTTTTCTTCATAGGTAGCATCTATTGGTATGTTTGACCTAGACTTATATTCTTTGGTGGTGCTACAATGTTGAGGTGAATTGTGTTGTCATATGGGCTCCTTTCTATGACTGTCACATGTGTTGTTTGTTCCGTATTTAGTAAGGTGAACTAATCACCTATGGTTATAAGGATATGTTTAGCTTGGTGAGAATTGATGGTAGTTTTGGTGGTTGGGCTTGGAATGGTGATTTTGGAGGAACTAGAATTGAATTGTGATTGTGACTGTGACCTATGATAATTGTTTTGTATGATTGTGAATAGTAAATTTTGGTTAGTTGGTTGGACTTACATATGCAACATGTGACTGTGACCTTTGTTATTATGATATAAATATTATTTTTGTTTGAATTGTGTAGTAACTAAAATATGATAATGTCTTCAAGTTAGGTTGAGTAATTTATTCTTTGAGATTGTGTTGGGTAAGGACACATACAATGAGATATATAAACTTTGTATACAGATTGAGATTTTCCTTAATTCTTATTTTTACAGAAAATATTGTTGAAATTTTTTTAAAAAATAGCTAGGGTTAGTTTGATTTCAATATCTTTAATTAAAACAAATGGAGGAAAAGTTATGATTATGAGCCGTTTTTTTAAGTTGCTAAGTGCCTTTAAGCACGACAATTACTAGTATTACAATAACTTTGGGCAACATTATAAAGATAAATGGTGAATTTATCACAGAAGTGGGTTAAATTAAAATCATGGTGGATAAGTTTACCACAACTGGGGTAATATTATAACACTAAAGGAAAAATCTACTATAGTTTAGGGTTAACTCATAATTATTGTGGATAAGGTTACTAGTTTATAGACCAACTTTACTTTCATTTAGTTAATATTAAAATAATTGTACATAATAATACAAATTTAAAGGTACATGTATAATATCAGTGGAATGCACTAGTGTTGTATTTACGCCAAATATGATTAATGATGTCAATCATATTTTTTCCACTATGTTGGTTAGATTTAATATCATTAATGATAATATAAACCATTATTGTGGTAAGATTTACGAGAACTGCGGGTAATTTACTATAATTAAGGTCAGATTTACCATATTTGAGGGCGAGTTTACCATGATTGTGGATAAATTTATTAATTTAGAGGAGAATTTATGACTTCTTTGATAAAGATTACGACAACTTTGGGCAACATTATGAAGACAAATGGGAAATTTATCACCGAAGTAGGTTAAGTTAAAACCATGGTGGATGAGTTTACCACAAAAACGGTAACATTACAACATCAAATTTATTACAATTTAGGAATAAGTTAAAATTATTGTTACTTTCCCAAAAAAAAAAAAAAAATTATTGTGGATAAGGTTACTAGTATGCAGACCAATTTTATTTTCATTTTGGTTAACATTACGATAACTGTTGATAATAATACAAACTTAAAGGTAAATGTACTACATCGGTGAGATACACTAGTGTTTTATTTACGACAAATGTGGTTAAATTTGTCAATCATACTTTTATTACCATATTTGTTAGATTTAAATTTTATTAAGTTACCCTTTAAACTACTAAATTTGTCCACAATTATGGTAACATCGCCCTCAATAGTGGTATACATACCCTTAATTGTGGAAACTCATCTACAATTATGATAACTCTTTCTCCAGATGTGGTAATTGGTACCTTCAACCTCTTTTGTTGTAAATTCGTATCCATTAAGTCGACTGTTATTGTTGTAAATTATCCATTTATGTTGAAAATACACCACTTCACTTTATAATTTTGTTTACTACTGTCAGAAAATCTCCAATGGTGTTGTAAATTTCTCTACTAATGTTGTAATTTTGCCTACTACGGTTGTATTTTTTTTTTTACTATTATTGTAAATTTTTCATTGATGTTGTCATTTTGCCAACTATTTTTGTAATTTTGTCCATTATTGTTATAAATTTTTTACTATTGTTATAATTTTTTTTACTCATATTGCAATTTTCTTCACCCCAATTATAAATTTCTTATTGATATTGTAATTTTACCCTCAATTGGTATGAACAATTTAAAAAAATAATTGGTGACTCGAATTACCTTACCTTGATCTTTACACGTGTCAATATCTACAACCCTACGCAGCTATAAGCTTTTCGAAACCAGACTGAAAAGCTTGGTTGTACCGTAGAGAAGTCCCTAAATTTAAGTTATAAATCAAGGAGGCAAAGATACCGCCAAATCAAAGAGAGAGAAAGATCGGCAAATACCAAAACAAAAATTCGTCTTCTCCAATTTGGTAACAAACTGCACTAAGACAGAGAAGACGTAGCCACTTTATTTGGTCATTGCCATCTTTCTTGATACACGTCACTTCCATTTTCTTCGAATACTAGAGATCCAGCTTCCATGTTATTCTCGAGATTCAACTACTGTTCAGGCACGTAGATTCTAGATCTGAAGGTGCCCTCAAATAAGCATTTCATCGAACAGATTGGGTATATTGACAATTTGTTGATTTACAGTAGCCACTAGCAAGTTAGTGAGTCTTTTAAAGGTTTAGAGGACACCTTGAAATCTATAATATGCTTGATGAACAGAGGTTTAAATCGTTGACCAGATTGGAATAATAAAAGTTGGATTGCTCTTCTTCGAAACAGGGGGGCACGATGTGAAGCAGTTTTCTCCTCCTCTGGTCTAGGTTGTCAATAGCGGGGAAGATGGCGATGACATGATCCGGTTAGATTTGGCAGCCTCCTTGATTTATAACTTAGTTTAGGGGGTAGAAAATTGCTGATTAACATTGATGGTGTGTTCTGCATAGTTGAGTAGATGTGATACGTTTGGTGATTTAGGAATCATTGGGATGTCCAATTGGAGCTTCTAGGCTCTTGGGGGTTGAGCTATAGGACGATCAAGAATGACGGTGAGTAGATAAAGGATTTATAATAGTTCACCAGCTCATAAGCTTGACTAGTACAATCTAATGAAGTCTCTTGCTCCTGAAAATTTTTCTATTAATTAAAGAGAAGGAGATTATACTCCGAGTTAGAAGACTTGAGGTAGGAGGTCCGAGCTAGAGATCTTAGTTGTCTCGAACCGGAACCTAGATTCTACCGTTATCATGTGGGCCCCTATTGGGGGCATGTCTTTGAACTACTTTAGGGCTGAGCTTAATCTTTGATAATTTTTTGTATCATTAGTTGTTCCTCTGTCTTGAGCCAGGTCTGTCTTGCTTGATGTGGATTGTGAATGACCTGCACTTCTGGTTGTAGATAAGTTCAACTCGTATCTTACTTGGAATATTGCATAATACTGCTTGTATATGGGATCAAGTCTATGGTTTGTGTGGCCCCCTTGAATTGGGCTTATTGACTGCTGACAAGTTGAATAGATGATCGCATATTTACGAGCTGAAGAACTCATTATATGCTTATGAGCTAAAGAGCTCATTGCTTGTTTATGAGTTTAAAAGTTCATCTTGAGTTTATGAGCTTAAGAGCTTATTGTATGTTTATGAATTGAAACGTTCATCTTAAGTTTATAAGTTTAAGAGCTCATCTTGAGTTTATGAGCTGAAGAACCCATCTTATGTTTATGAGCTGAAGAGCTCATCTTGAGTTTATAAGTTGAAAAACTCATTATGAGCTTCAAAGCTCATCGCGTTCTCTAAAGGAATGAGTTGAATATTTCATTCTTTGATGGAGAATCTTTACAGAGGACCTCTCATTTTCTGTTTTCTAGCCTCAACTCACTATTGGTAAAACCGCTTCAAATGGTTTGTGTTCCACGAGTGAGATAGGGTTTTTCCTTCTTCAGTTTACGACTCATAGTTTTCAGGCCTAACCACCTTCGTGACTATGTACAGTCCTTCCTAGGGCTCCAATCTCTCCTCTTTTCCTTCTCCCCTTGAGTAGAAGAGTTTCCAGCGTTTAAGAGGAGAGCTTCCTCACCATTGATGTACTTTTCTGCTTTTGCCAATGCCTTGGCCATACTGGCTTAGGGGTTCTTGACAATCAAAAATAATAGATCCTTTGATTGGACCCTTAGCACAATGGTAAAGGCTATGAGGGAAAACTTCTCATCAAGGGCATCCATTTTTAAGGACTCTGAGTTGAATTTCTGAATATAGCTCCATAGTGATTCGTTTGGACCCTGCTTTACATTTAACAGGTGGTAGGAAGGTTTCAATAAGTTTGGGCCCCTATGAAGTGGGATACAAATGAAATGGAGAGCTCTCTAAAAGAAGAAATCGAAGTTGGGGCTAGCCTATTGAACCAAGCTAAGGTTGAGCCCTTCAAAGTAATGGCGAAAACCTGACAGAGCACTGGATCGTGGTATGTATGCAATTCTATCTGATTATTGTATGTGTTGAGGTGGTCCATGATATCTTTTATCCCATCAAATGTTTCGATTTG
Organism: Ilex paraguariensis; assembly: GCA_963454935.2. Taxonomy (NCBI): domain Eukaryota; kingdom Viridiplantae; phylum Streptophyta; class Magnoliopsida; order Aquifoliales; family Aquifoliaceae; genus Ilex; species Ilex paraguariensis. The sequence goes on from CAUOFW020000870.1 coordinate 584,732, forward strand.
AGACATTTTGAATTTTTGGGGAAATGGAAAGTGTAGGACCTTAGAAGTGAATGGTGACTCTGTTTGCTAAACTAGAGCATCCATAGTCATCGAAGCTTTGCTTTTCATGGCCTCCTTCATGTGGCTTAACTCCTGTTGGATCTCCCTAAAACTTCACCCCCAAAATTGATCCCTCCCATTTTGCTGGGGAGAAGTTAGGACATGTTCATCTCTGCAGACTCTTTTGATTTGACTATGGACTTCATATTCCTCCCTATTTCCTAGGGCTTTGTGATACACATTATCAGCAGAATGATTGAGATCATTATCTTCTGTAATCTCCATCAAGGGATTCTGACGATGATGTTCCCCAGGTTGGGAATCATCCTGGCTGGTTGTGCTCTCTAAAGATTCTGAGTGTTGATAAGAGTTACTAAGTTCTTATTTTGCTTGAGGAGGTGCTCATTGGCTTGATGCATCGCTTCTAGTTCGTTGTTTGGAGGGGAATCTGCAATTGGCAAATTGTCTTCTGGGTTTAGCAGAGGGTTCATGGGAATTCTTTGTTGTCCACCGACGATGGTTTCCTGTTGGTTCTATAAACTTAAGGGATTAGCTTGATTTTTGCACATGTTGTGCGTAGAGACCATCAATTATTGAATGGATCAGTAGAATTTTTTGTAGGAATCGAAACAATCGTTTCCACAAACGGCGCCAACTGATGATGTGTTCTACACAATTGAATAGAGGTGATCTATTTGGGAATCACTGGGATCGATGTCCAGTCAGAGCTTCTAGGCTCTTGGGGATTAAGTTATAAGATGACCAAGAACGAAGGTGAGTAGATAGAGGATTTATAATGGTTCATCATCTCGAAAACTTGACTAGTCCACTCTAATGAAATCTCTTACTCTTGAGGAGTTTTTTATTAATTGAGAGAAAGGAGATTACACAGAGTGAATATACAGATGATCGCTTTGTTATAGTGTGAGGGGTTCAATCCCTATTTATAGTGTACAGTTATCTTGCATGATTTCTGCAATCTCAGAAACTTGGCTAGTCTATTCTAATGAAGTTTCTTGCTTTTGAGGAGTTTCCTATTAATTGAGAGAAAGGAGATTACACAGAGTGAATACACATTTGATTGCTTTATTATAGTGTGAGGGGTTCAATCCTTATTTATAGTGTACAGTTGTCTTGCTTCATTGCCTTGCATGATTTCTGCAATCCTCTCGCAACCAATGTCATCCTGATGTAATCAACATGATTTCCCTTGAGGCCATTGTGACCAATGTGCCAGAATATTTGGCCGGTACGAGTTATATTCCCTGGACATGACGTGGCCTTCTAGAATGTGCAGTTGTCGCTATTATCGCGTGCACGAGGTCTCTTTGCTGAAGATTCCCAACCTGTACACCCCAGCTAGAAGACCTAAGATGGAAGACTTGAGAAGGAAGACATGAGCTGGGAGGTCCGAGCTAGAGATCTTAGTTGTCTCGAATTAGAACCTAGATTCTAACGTTATCATGTGGGCCTCTATTGGCAGCATGTCACCAAGCTACTTCCGGGCCGAACATAACCTTGGATAATTTTTAGTATCATCAAACATAAAAACAAAGTTTTGCCTAATCAGCTCTGCCACTACGGTCGCATGTCATTTGGTCTTTTTTATTTTGGGCCATTTTTTTGGTTAGTGTAGCCGTATACTCGTCCTTTTTTGTGTTAGGTGAAGCCCTAGACTTTTGTGCACTTTGTTAATTTCCCCAGAATCTGGTTTCTTCTCCATTTGGTACCTTAAATGAAAGGAATGATCCTCATCTGTCACTCCAGCTGTTCTCTCTCTCTCTCCCTCTCTCTTCACATGCATATGTATAGAGAATAGATACATATATATACATCTTTACTATACTATCAAACAAACAAATTTAGGCTGAGACTCAACCTGCGGCCTTCCCTCCCTCCCACTTTCTCAAATTCTCCTCTTTTCAATTATTTGATTCCTGCTGAACCAATCATATGCTATCATGTGTATTCATTCCAAATAATTTAATTACTAATCCACAGTAAATTGCTGCCATTTGGATATTAATTTAAATTCAAACTCCACTGACCTAACACTGCATGTTTTTGCCACGGTTCTACCCACCTCTCTAATATAACCACCTGCATAACTATCTTTCTCACATAACCACGACTTATATAACTCTCTCTCTCTCTCCCATAACTGTATGCACACACACACTCTCTCTCTCTCTCTCACTCACTCACTTGAGGCTTCCTCTATCTTCCTCGCCGACGAAAATCTATGACTTCTCTGTCTTTGCCTCCCTCGCCGACGAACATCCTCGCTACAAGACGAGAGGTTTGTCTTCCTACTTCACATTCAATATCTGATTTTCTTTAACTAATTTTTTTGATAAATTCTGACATAGGGAAAGCTTTTTTAATAGTGTGGCGCATTCACATAGTTTGTCGGCGCTGCAAGTAGCTTCCCGTGGCTTCCTCCCTCCAATACGACAGCTTTTTTTTTATAGTGATACGTTCACACAGTTCATCGGTTTCGCAAGAAGCTTCCTCTGTCTTCTTGCCCGCAAAACGATACGTCTTCCTAGCTTTTGGGTCAGCTTATGTTCTTCCTTCGCATTCAATATTTGTTTTTCTTTAATTAATTTTTTTGTTAGATTATGATGAATTCTTTCTATGTGGGACTAAGTGTTTTAACAACACAAAAATCTATCTGTGTGAGTGCTTTGCAAAAATCTGAGGGTTTGTTTTTTTTTTGCTCGCGACATTGTGGCTGTTTTTTTAAAATCTGTGTGTTTGTGCTTCAAAAAATCTGTGGGTGTGTGATTTCGCTCGCTGAAGTCATCTTGAATTTATTCGCTTGAACAATTCATCTTCAACCTTTCTGTTTGTGTGTGTTGCTCAAAAACAATTCTATGTCTTTGAGAGTCTATGTGGCTGTGTTTTTAAAGCAATACTTCTTTGTGTGTGTAAGCCTTAAAAAACAATTTTGTCTAAGCTTTCTATGTGGGTCTGACTGTTTTTACAACAAAAATCTGTCTGTGTGAGTGCTTTGCAAAAATCTGTGGGTGTTGTAAATATATTATATATAGATATATATAAACTCTACCCTACCAATTTAATAGGTATTAGTATTTGACTCTATAACCTCTACTCAGGGTTAATATTATATTTGATGATCATTATGATTTGAGGCCTATAAAAAGGAGGTTTTCACCACATTGAGAAATACACAAGTTGAGAAGTTCTTTCTCTAGTATATATATATTCTCTATATTCTTTTTGTTGTCGATATAATTATCTTACTTTCACAACATGTTATTAGCACGATACTTTACCTCTCTTGTTCTTTCTCTCATAAAAGGGAGATCTAGTTTCAAGCTATACAAAATTGAAAATTTGAGTTTTTGCGGTAGGTGGTAAGCATTACTACTATAATCAATATTATGTTCGTTTTGTGTTCATTCCTTATATCTATTTTGATTGTAGTTTTATTTTCATTGGTGTGATGTTTTAATTTTATGAACCAGCTCTTGAAGAGTTTTCGATAAATTGCATGTGATAATACAAGCTTTACCATAGATTTGTCTAAGTCAATTTTATAGGTTCATTGATAATTTATTCATCATCTTTTAGTTTTGTCTGTAATGGTTTACAATCATAGATAGATTAGTTCATTAAATATTTCATTGACGAAATATTATATGGATAGTGTCTTTGATTCACTAATTATTCACTAATGCTAAATTTGATTTTATATTTGCATGTTTAGATTGCTACTTATACAATTTTTTTTGAATTATAAATAGATTTTTTTAATCATATTTAGACCATGTCGAACCTCACAAAACTTGAAATTGTCGCTCTTGATATTTTGGGCAATAAATATATTTCTTGGGTCCTTGAGACTGAAATCCACTTGACAGCTATGAATCTTGGTGATACTATCAAAAAAGAAAATATCATATCACTGCAGGATCGGACAAATGTAATAATATTTATTTGTCATCATTTTCTTGAAGGATTGAAAAACGAATATCTTATGGAAATGGATCCACTTGTCCTTTGGGATAAATTAAACGAATGATATGACTACCAAAAGACCGTTATACTTGCAAATGCTCGACATGAATGAATGCACCTGAGGTTGCAAGATTTTAAAAATGTGAGCGATTATAATTTGATACTATTCAAAATCAGCTCACAATTGACACTATGTGGAGAAACAATTATTGATAAAGATATGTTAGAGAAAACATTCTTTACTTTTCACGCCTCTAAGGTGCCCTTGCAACAGCAATATAGAGAGCGTATGTTCGCTAAATACTTTGACCTGATATTATTTCTTTTTGTGACTGAACAAAATAATGAGCTTTTGAAGAAAAACCTTGAATCTCACCCAACTAGTTCTACATCATTCTTTGATGCGAATGCTGCTTCATATCATGGTTGTGAATAGAAATGTGGTCGTGGTCAAAATGATAATCAACATCGTGGTCATAACAATACACCTTACCACCAGAAGTGGGCAAACAAAAATGCAAACTAACATAAATGGAAGGGTTTGCTGAGTAAACCACCCAAGAAATTAATATAATAGAATCGATTTTTTGGACGCTCAAATTTTATATTTTATCGTGTCTTTAGGCATGAGTTATGATTAGTATATTTATATAATCTAATTTTACACTTGGTTGTGCATCACACAGGTTAATACTAGTGTGTGTGTGTGTGTGTATACAACACAATTTAATTCTCAAAAGATAAACAAAATGACTTTTGCTTTTTACGGTTGAGATTTTCTTAAATTTTACTTTAAAGTTAATTCGACGGCTAATATTAACACCCAAAATTTAATAACAAAAATAGGATCTTAAGAGTGTGTTTGAGGTGATTTTTTAAAAGTATTTCTAAGACTTATAACTTCTCATAAGTACATGAGAAAATAGTAGTATTTAAAACTGCCCCACCACCGCCGCTACTACTAACAGCCCCACGACTCCACCAACATCACGACCACCCCCACCACCACAACTACCCCCATCACCACCACCACCTTCCCCACTACCACCACTGCCACCCTGCCACCATCACTAGCGTTGTCGCCACCCTAACACCACTGTCAATAACCCACCATCACCCCTACAACCACCATCACCATCACCCCATCGTCACCCCTACGATCATCACTACTACCACTGCCACCTCACCACCACCATCGTCGTAGCCGCCACCCCACCACCACCACCACCACCACCGTTACCTCCCCCATCCCACCCCTACCCTTACCCCACCGCCACCATTGCTACTCACCACCAATTGCTATCATCGTCGTCTATTGGCACAACCCACCACTATCATCATCTCTTTCTTATATTTATTACCACTATCACCATCATCACACTACCACCGTTTCCCACCATTTAGCACCCACCATCATCACTTGTTGCCCACCATCACCCGTCCTCGTCCACCATCGCCACAAGCCATTGTCACGTACCCCAACCATACCTATTACTCGTCATCACCCATCATTGCCACCACCCACTGTCACCCACGCCCACCACACCTACCACCACCACCCCATTCACCACCATCGATCACATTGTCATCCAGAAGTACCCGTTGTCGCCCACCACCACCATGGACACTGCCAATAACCACAACCCACCACCTTCATCGCCCCACTCCCACCCCAGCCAACCACCATCACTGTCGCCCACCACCACCCACACCCACCACCACCATCACCACCAATTGCTGCCCATTGTCATCCAAAACCCACCACCACCATCACTATTGTTACTCACAGCTGCCATCACCACCACGGTCTGCACCACCCACCACAACCATCACTGTCTTCCACCACTGTCGCCCACCACCACTACCACCGCTCACCTCTATTACAATCTGTGCTTAAATTCCTCTCTCTCTTCCCTATATTTGTGATTTAATTTTAGGTATGAATATAAATATGTTTATTGTTAATTATTTTTTTTTATTATTTTGTGCCTTTAGGCACAAGCAATAACTAAAGGTATGATTGTGTGTGTGTGTGTGAATCTGGTTTAAATTGAAAGGAGTGATCCTCATTTGTCAATCCATCTATTTTTTTTGTTGACCAAAAATCTCTCTCCACATGTATATGTCTATATCTATATCTATACTTGTCTACCTATCTATATCTATATTCATAACTACTAATACAAGTGACTTAACATAAAAAAACTTTAATTTTTCTTTTTTAACCTTCGAAAATCCAAAAAAAGACACGTGTTGTAAACTTGGGTAAATTTAAATTTTTATGAAAAATTACAAAATAATAATTTGTCACTATAGTACTAGTTGAAAACCTGAGTTTTTTTTAGAACTTGGATGAAGAAACAGACCTCACTATTGAATTCATTTTGCAAAATTTAGTTACTATGTCAATATTCGTTAAATTTTGAGATAGTAAAATTTTTAGCATTTTACGAGGTGATCGGGTGTCGCGTGACCTAAAAATGAGACATGGAATAAAATTTTAAATTTGAAAAATAATTTAACATAATTTCATACAAAAATATTTTACACTTAAATTGGGACGAAATTTAATCATTTCAAGACGAAATCGGACTCGAGAATGAGGAACGTGTGGCGTGATATGGACCAAGCACCTAAAGGGTATAAATAGGAGAGAAAATTAGATTTTATCCCCACACATTCTGTTGGGTTTCGTTGGAGAGAGAAAGATAGGGAAAAAGAAAAAAACTCCAACTTCTCTCTACGATCTACAAAGTTCCGTTGGTCAAAATTCTTGGGGCCAAGTATTAAAGTTGATCTACGTGACAAGGGCTACGCCTATGTATCAAAAAGTATGAATTTCACCAAAGTTTTTGAGATGAAATTTTGGAAAAATCAAAGAGGTTGATCTTGGTTGGTGTTCTTGAAGGTTCTACAACTTGTTTTATGCTTCAAAAGGTAGATTTTTCTCCCTAATTAGGTTTATTTCCAACCTAGGGTGATTATATAGAATGGGTAGGGTGTTAGAGATATATAGCATGTACCTATTGTTGTTAATTTGATGAAATAGGTATTGAAAATGGATAAAATCAATTCTAGCATGAATTGCTATTTAGAAATTGCTAACTTGTAATTTCTTGAAAATTGTGATATGTGGGCATGCTATGTGTTATGTTATGCCTTGGAGAATTAAGTGTGTTATTTGCATGAGATTATGTGATAACATGCTTAAAAATTATTATTAGGTATAATGTTGATATATGCTTGGTGATGTATTGACTTGAAGATGATTTATGGTGATTATATGCATATGATATAATTAGCCATGGAATATATTGAAATGTGGTTGAAATAGTTCATATGGCACTCATAACATATTGAATATGGTTGAGAATTGTTATTGTACATATACATTTGCATAAGCACGAAAACATCACATTTGTGGGCATTTGACATGAGTGTGGGTGTGTGTGCATGTTGTTGGATCAAGCACCATTCTTTGTGGTTGATAAGTGGGCTCGGTACAGTCGGACCAAGGTTCGACAGAGTTGCATGGTTGCATGAAAAAATTGTGTCGGGTATAGCAAGAAGGGCTAGATACTCTCTCAGGTGTAAAACCCGGTTATTGGTTTACACACTTCTACCGGTGAAAGTTCAAAAAAGTTTATTAGTGTGCGGAACCGGTGGTGAGACACCAAAATCCCATTATCCAACAAAGACACATGATTTATTTAAAAAAAAGGTTGTTAGATGTGTAACATTAATGACAAGGGTTTGGAATTCCCGATTTTATACTCATGGCATTATATGGGTGATGGGAGCCAGTAATGGGTCGGATTGAGTTGCATATATGAGTCTTATCTCATAACATGACATGGAATAAATGATCTATCATTGAATTGCATATTCTTGAATGGATGATTGTTGCTTATTAAATTTGTATGTGAACAGTTCATAAGCATCTAGGTTGTAAAGTAGCTTCTTTAAGATATACTTTATTGAGCGTAACTCATCCATTATGGGTACAACATTTCACATGCGAGATATGCACCAGTGGACAACTCTCACTCAAGCCTCATTGGTGAAAAAGAGCTGAAATGTGGCTATAAAAAATATTTTTGTAAAACTAAGATGTTATCTAGTTTTGGGGACATTAATTGTATGTAAAGGATTGTATCAAATTCGTATGAACTGTATTTTATTTAAAATGTCATGTGATATGAGTTAGGTTGGTGTTGTACAAGATTGGAATGAATTAGAAATGAAAAGGGATGGAAACTGGTGAGACCTATCGGTAGAACGACCTGTCCAATAGGTTAAACCTACCGGTAGAACTTCAAGTTTTGCAATAGAACTGTTCTAGTGGGCTAAACCTGCCTATAGAACTTTGATAAACCTACCGGTAGAACTTTTTCAGTAGCCTTTTCTACCGATAGATCTTACACATCTTCTACTGATAGGTTTTGTTAAAATCTCAAATTGAAATATTTTACTAGGCCTATGAGTCTTGGATTCTTTTGTGCAAATGATATAAATGGGCATTAAATGAGGATAAATTATTGTATATTGGACCTCGGATGGGTCAAGTGATTTAAGTGTACATATGTTGTGCATTTGGGAATGCCCGGTACAAGGGAGATTCTGTCCAAACTTTGTATTTTTGTGATCCTGGTAAAGAGGATGTTGTGCCATAGTGTCGGGTTATGCGACATTCAGGGGTATTTTCACGGGTTGATGGGTGATCAACGGGTTACCAAAGGACCCCCGATTTTAGAAGTGTCACAGCTTGGTAATAGAGCCTAGGTTCTCAATTTACTTAGGGCTTGCGGGACATGGGTTTAGAGCATTGTATCTATTTTGAATTACATGTTATGTGCTTTAAATGCTACACGTTATGTGAACAATATGCATGATTAAATGTATATGGAGAAGAGATACTAGAGTTAGAGAACATAACCTTGGGGGTCGAAAAAAGAATGAATGAGATGGATCAGGATGTAGATGTCTACTAGTGAGACAATAAGTATAGAGATTTGAAAAGTAATGATAAATTTTCTAGTTTTTCCGGTAAGGTACTATTCATGCACTATTTGTCGATAAGACACAACATATGCATCATTTAGGCATAAATTATATTTAGGAGTATAATTTGAGTATTTCATAGAAGAGAAACATGCTTAGAATATTAAAATACACATACTATGAAAATTTGAGTCTAAACGAAAAAAATTTCAAAAATTAGACAAAAGGGTACCCCAGGTGGCCTAGGTGGATCGGCCAAACCCGACCACTAGCGAAAATCTATTTTTTTGAAAATTTTTATTTAAAATAATTTTAAGAACTTTGATTAAAATAAAATGTCGAATTGAGGTATTTTGGATGAGTTGTAATGTAACGGATTCCGAATTCATCAAAGGCAAAAGGGTCATTTTACACCTTTACCCTCCACTATAAATACAACTCCTTAGTGTAAAAAATATAAGTATTTTGCCTGGAGAAAGAGCAATACATGTTCAAGAGAAAAAGTGAAGAAAAAACCCTAGGTTCTTCAAGTTTCAATCCACCAAAACTCATTCCTAGGGCAAGATTGTTGCAAAACTTCCTTCTAAGAAGTTGTTCCTCTCAACAAGGTTATATTCTCACTCATTGGTTTGGCTATACAGCGAACACAACTCCCTTGGTTTGAGAAAAATCATTTTAGGTATAATATTTTGCTAAGTTATGAATAGATTTAAGTTTTCTTGCCTTCTTATGTGTTGATTGAATGATTTAGGTGTTTACTTGATGTTGTAAAATCACTTAGGAGGTGGTTGTTTTGAAAACTTAGAGTTAGTAGTTTAAGTGCTTTTGTGTTCTTTGAGTTTCTTGACAATTTATAACTATGATGAAGGTGTACCTTATATATGTGTTAGATTATTATATTCTAACTTATGTTCATGTAGAGAAACGCTTGTGGTTTGAGGGTTATGATTTATCCCATAAGTTGGTAGTTTGTGTATTTGTATTTTCCTTGAAAAATTGTGAAAGTAATGAACATGAAACTTGATTATATATTTAATCCATTGAATGATGCTTCACATTCATGTAGATAAGGTGTTTGATAAAATGTTTCATAGAATTCACATTGAGAAAAATCAAGACATCTTAGCATACATGAATCCTTGGAACAAAGTGTGGGTTGAGCACTTGGTGCTATGCATTATGAGGGTGTAGATCCTGTGGTGAAAATCCAAAATCTACCCAATGACAGTACTTGCGGGCTGACAGGGACGGACCATAAAGCGAAACGTGGGTGGCATAGAGTTGCATGGGTGTGTCATGCATATTGACATTACAAAGCATTAAGGGATTACGGGGTTGTAGATTTTAAAATGTACACTTGCACATGCCACACCTTAAATTTGTTCCTAGTATTAGCACTTTGTCATACCAGCAGTTGAGCTAACCCATTCGTGGGATGTCATATTACAGATGAGGCTCCTGGTACTTGAGACTTGAGGAAGTCTTAAAGGAAGGAGGAGAAAGAGACTTGAATGGATATTTGACCCTTCAACATATTTTGTATGTATGCGCAAGCCCAAATGACTTGTATTTCAATTCGAAAAAGTAATGGATTATAGATCTTAGGTTATTTTAAAGTGTAAAGGTGTAAACCCAATTGATATGTAGGATATCTTTATGTAATGGTATCATATATGTATATTCAGACAACTAGATGGGTATGTTGAAAATAAAAGATGTATGTTTAATTTACATGGATTGTGCCTACCGAGTGATGGTGAGTTGTGATATACTTTTGCATATGAAATATTGTGAACATTATGTGGGAAAAAGGTTTGGAAAACAAAGGAGGTTATGTCAAAATTTTATGAAAAATTAAAAAACTTGTTAAGTGTATAAAACACCTTTTAAATAGGTAGGAAAGATGTCAAAAGGGAGGATTTAAAAACCTTGAAGAAATAGGCTAAAAATTGAAGGAAAGTGGCTTGAAAAACTTTGGGAAAAAAATGAAAAAACATGGGAAATGAATGAAAAATTAATTTATCCAACTTAATGACATTTCATTTATTTTTCTTCTTTCTTTTCACTCACTCCCCGGGTTTGTGGAAATTCGGGGCGTGACAAGAAGAGAAATCTCAAAGTTTAAACTTGATCCTTATCTTGGGATACTAAGTTGGTGCTCTATTGTTATTTGACATGTGTGTAGATGGCAAATAGAGAAAGAGGACGCAACCGAGGAGGTGGGTAGAACAACAACTAACCACCACTGACCTTTGACCAACAAGCCTTTATGGAGGCTATTGGCACGATGTCGGCTACCTTTGTATAAGCTAGCGCCAATGTGGGTCAAGGAAGCTCAAGTGACCTCCAAAAGTTCAAGGTACACAAGCCTCCGACTTTTATGGGAGGGGCGGATCCGATGGTGGCCAACCATTGGTTCTAGCAAGTTGAGAAGATTCTAGAGGCTATGAAGATCACCTTCGATGCCATTAAGATAAGGCTAGCTGCATTCCAGCTAGAAGGAGAGGCCCATCTGTGATGGGATTGGGCAAAGGACTCGAAGAACCTAGAGGCGATGACATGAGGAGAGTTCTAGGAGCTCTTTATGGGCAAGTACTTCCCATCGGTTGTTTGACATGAGAAAGCCTGAGAATTCTTGGATTTGAAGCAAGAGACTATGTTAGTGATGGAATACGTGACTAAGTTCACTGAATTAGCCTATTTTGCTGATGATTATGTGGCCACAAACATGGCCAAAGTGAGGAGGTTTAAGGATGGTTTAAAATTATCTATCCAGGGGAAGATTATGGGCCACCTTTTACAGGATTTGGACTTGATGGTCAAGATGACTATGGCCATTGAGAGGAAGGTCGATGATGCAAGGAGCATTCGGGATGCAGGTGCTAAGGATCAGAAGAAGGAGGGTCAATCCTCTTTTTCTAGTTTGGGGAAGAAGCAAAAGACTTCTACCCCACAAAGGTTTCAAGGACAGGGCTGCGGCTATCAAGACCAAGGCCAAGGTCAATCCTCCCAATGTGGGAAAAGCTGTAGGACTACCTACGAGGCATGCCAGAGGACTTGTTACATATGCCACCAGCCGGGTCACATGAAGTGGGATTATCCTCAGAGGCAAGGATCTAAGAGCTATAGGGCATCTCAGTCCTAGTCATCGGTGGAGCATACTCAAACTTATTTTGTTTCTCCTACCCCACCATGGGCCAAGGAAACCAGTGTAAGTTATAGGGTGCTGCACAAACCTATACCCCTTCACAAGCAGGGACTCCGCAATCAAACCAGATGGCTTAGGACATGGGCCGAGGCCGAGGACAGAGCTCACAAGCTGAGATTTAGAGGACCTAGGGGCAAGTCTACGCTATCACACCTCAGACTGAGCCTATAGATCAGTTGATTATTCAGGGTAAATTTCTACTGTCTCGCTTATGGGCAAGATTATTATTTGACTTTGGTGTATCGCATTCATTTATTTCTGCATCATGTGTGAGGGATTTGGGCTTAAAGGTTGAGACCTTGGAAGAGCCATTGCATGCGAGTGCTCCCCTAAGAGCTAGGGTGAGTATTGATCAGATATGTCGGGGGTTGTGAGTTATAGATCTTAGGAATTCTACTCACCGTGGACTTGAGAGTCATAGACATGTCGAAGTTTGATGTCATCTTTGGGATGAACTGGTTGACGGCTCACCGAGTTGTCATTGCCTACACACCGGCGGGTGTTTGTTTCAATTTTCAAAGGAAGAAACATAATGTTTTATCCTAAGTGATGTATGATTCCCCTTGGCATGGGTAGTTGATGGGCTAGCTTACGAGCCTTATCCCAGAGTACAAGGCGAGACAGTAGTTGGGTCTACCTCAGGTGGTTTGTGAGTATGAAGATATTTTTTTGAATGAATTATAGGGATTACCTCCACATAGGGATGTAGACTTCACTATTTAGTGCACCCCGGTACATCACCCATTTCTATGACTTCGCATAGAATGACACCTGCATAGTTGCAAAAACTCAAGGTCCAATTACAAGAATTGATGGACAAGGGCTTCATTAGACTGAGTATCTCACCTTGGGTGCTTCGATGTTATTTTCCAAGAAGAAGGACAAGACTCTTAGGCTATGTATAAACTATCGACAGTTGAATCGGGTTACTATCAAAAAATAAATTTCCTTTGTCGTGGATTGATGATTTATTTGATCAACTAAGAGGGGTGTAGGTCTACTTCAAGATAGATCTATGCACGGGTTACCATCAGTTGAAGATTAGGAAGGTGAATATCCCTTAAACGAAATTTAGGATGCGGTATGGGCATTTTGAGTTTACGATTATACCTTTTGGATTGACGAATGCTCCGACGACATTCATGGATTTCTTGCATAGGATTCTTACCCTACCTAAATCAATTTATCGTGGTCTTTGTTGACGATATTTTGATCTATTCTAAGCCTAAAGAGGAGCATGAGAGTCACTTGAGGGTTGTTCTGAAGACCTTGAGGGACCATTAGTTGAACGCCAAGTTCAGCAAGTTTGAATTTTGGCTTATGGAGGTGAAATTTTTGGGACATGTGGTGTCAGCTTTGGGTATATCCGTGGACCCAGAGAAGGTTGAGCCAGTTATAAGTTGGGAGAGGCCGAAATCAATCTTCAAGATATGTAGTTTTTTGGGATTGACGGGGTTCTACAAGAGGTTTATTGGGGACTTCTCCCGACTAGCTACAACTATGACGAGATTGACCCAAAAGGAGGTCAAGTTTTAGAGAGATGACTCCTGTGAGAGGGCATTCCACGAGCCGAAGTTTGGCAATCCTAGAGAGGGGACAGAGGTATACAATATACTATGATGTCCAAGGGTGAACTTGGGTGTGTTTTGATGTAGTTCAGGAGAGTGGTACCTTATGGTTCTCGACAGTTAAAGAATCATGAGCAGAATTACTCTACGCGTGACATGGAGTTGGTGACCATTATCTTTGGCTTGAGGCTTGGCACCACTATTTATATGGTGAGAAGTTTGAGGTATTTTTAGACTACAAGAGTCTGAAGTACATCTTTATACAGCAGGACCTCAATATGAGGCAACGTAGATGAATGGAGTATTTAGAGGATTACGACTTCACTTTGCACTACCATCTCGGTAAAGCAAACGTGGTGGTTGATGCACTTAGCTAGAAGTCATAGGGAGTCTTGACCAATTTGGTTTTTTGGAGTGACAGATGTTCGAGACTATGGGACAGTTTGGGGTATACTACAAGAGTCAGGCTTAAGGCATTTTGAGGAGTTTGGTGGCTACATTTTCCCTACCAAGTAGAGTGATCAAGTCTTATGGGCAGGATACAGAGATATTATTCATCAGGGACCGGGTATAGTCGGGTACAAGTAACGAGGGTTGGGCCATTCACTCAAATGGTAGTCTTCAATTTAGGGGAAGAGTTGTAGTTCCCCGGTTTGTAGATCTGAGAGAGGAAATCTTTAGGGAGTTTCATTCCTCCCATTTTACTGTGCATCCAAGTCGCACGAAGATGTACCATGATCTTCGTTGCCTATACTACTAAAATTAGATGAAGAGGCATGTCAGAGATTTCGTTAGTCGATGTATCATATGTCAGCAGGTCAAAGCTAAGCACTAGAGACTTGTAGGGTTGTTCTAGTCTTCGGAGGTGGCTGAGTGGAAGTGGGAGTATGTCACGATGGATTTGCCACGGACAGCACGAGGACATGATGCGGTGTGGGTGGTAGTGGACTGATTAACGAAGTTGGCACACTTTTTGGCAGTACATATGACTTTCACATTGGAGGAATTTTGTAGATTGTATATATGAGAAATAGTCCGGTTACATGGGGTTCCCGTATCTATAGTATCGAATCGGGATCCTAGGTTCACATCTCATTTTTGAGAGAGTTTTCAGCGGGCATAGGGCCACAGTTGATGATGAGGACAATTTTTCATCTCCAGACGGACGGTTAGTTAGAAAAGACCATCCAGACATTAGAGGACATGCTACGGGCATGCGTCCTAGATCTTAAGGGTAGTTAATAAGAGTACCCTAAGTGGAATTCACCTACAATAATAGTTATTAAACGAGCATACAGATGACACTCTATGAGGCACTTTATGGGAGGTCATGCCATTCTCCAATTTGTTGGACGGTGGTTGGGGAGAGACCCTCTACGGGTCCAAACTTGGTTAGAGACACATCGGAGAAGGTGGAGTTGATACGGAAGTGTCTTCTCACAGCTCAAAGCTAACAGAAGAGCTACGTCAACAAGCGAAGGCGACCTCTAGAGTTTGGAGTTGGAGATCGCGTCTTCTTGAAGGTGGTGCCTAAGAAGGGAGTGGTCAGGTTTGAAAAGTGGAAAAAGTTGTCATCGAGGTAGATCAGGCCCTTCGAGGTACTTGAGAGGGTTGGTATAGTTGCTTATCGATTGACATTACCGTTAAATTTATCGGGTGTTCACATGGTGTTTCATGTCTCCATGCTCTGGAAGTACATTCCAAATTTGACTCATGTGGTGGATTTGGACAAGTTACAGATAGGACCTTCGAGGAGGGACCGGTGTGTATCATGGATAGCCGAGAGCAAATTTTGCGAGGCAAGACCGTGAGGTTGGTGAAGGTGTTGTGGTAGCATCAAGTTGTGGAAGAGGCGACATAGGAACGTGAGGACACTATACGTACCAGTTATCCGTTCTTGTTCGAGGATGGAAGTACATTTTTGTAATCATAAGTATTTTTTTACTTGTTGCATATGCATGCTGTTAAATGTGCATGAGTGTATAAATTTTAGTGATGAAATTCTTTTAAGAGGGGAAGAATGTAAAATATGAAAAAAAAACTAAAATTTTATGAAAAAGGGCAAAATAGTAATTTGATACTAAGCGATGGGATAAAAACCTGAGTTTTTCTAGAACTTGGATAACTAAATGGATCTCACCGTTGGATTCGTCTTGTGAAATCTAGTTACCATGATAATTTTCATTAAATTCTGAAATAGTCAAAAAATTTTGCTTTTTACGAGGCGATCGGGTATCGTGTGATCTAAAAATGAGACATGGAATGAAATTTTGAAAGTTGAAAAATAATTTAAAGGAAATTCATATAAAAATATTTTAAGCTTGAACCGAAACGAAATTTAATTGTTTCGGGACAAAATCGAACTCAGGAATGAGGAGCGTGTGGCGTAATATGGACCATGCACCTAAAGGGTATAAATAGGGGACAAAATCAGATTTTCTCCCCACGTATTTTGTTGGGTTTCATTATAGAGCGGAAGAGGGAAAAAGAGAAAAAATCAACTTCTCTCTATGATTTACGGAGTTCTATTGGTCGGAATCCTTCGGGTATTAAAGTTGATCTAAACAACAAGGGCTACGCCTACGTACCAAAAAGAATGGATTTCGCCGAAGTTTTTGAGACAAGATTTTGGGAAAATCAAAGGGGTTGATCTTGGTTGGTGTTCTTGAAGGTTCTATGACTTGTTTTATGCTTCAAGATGTAGGAGTTTTCTCCATAATTAGGTTTATTTCCAACTTAGGGTAGGGTGTTAGAAATATATAATACTTACCTATTGTTGTTAATTTGATGAAATGGGTAAAATTAATTCTAGTATGAATTGGTATTTATAAATTGCTAACTTGTAATTTCTTTAAAAATTTTGATATATGGGTATGCTATGTGTTATATTATGCCTTGGAGAATTAAGTGTGTTATTTGCATGAGATTATGTGACAACATGCTTGAAAATTGTTGTTGGGTATAATGTTGATATATATTTAGTGATGTACTGACATTTAGATGATTTATAATGATTATATGCATATGATATAATTAGTCATGAAATATGTTGAAATGGTTCATATGACAGTCATAACATATTGAATATGGTTGAGAA
Organism: Ilex paraguariensis; assembly: GCA_963454935.2. Taxonomy (NCBI): domain Eukaryota; kingdom Viridiplantae; phylum Streptophyta; class Magnoliopsida; order Aquifoliales; family Aquifoliaceae; genus Ilex; species Ilex paraguariensis. The sequence goes on from CAUOFW020000870.1 coordinate 601,629, forward strand.
TTGTAATTGTACATATACATTTGCATAAGTACGAGAAACATTGCATTTGTGGGCATTTGACATGAGTGTGGGTGTGTGTGTGTGTGTTGTCAGATCAAGCACCATCCTTGGTGGTTGATAAGTGGATTCGGTACACTCGGACCAAGGTTTGACAGAGTCGTACGGTTACATGAAAAACTTGTATCTGGTATAGCAAGAAGAGCTAGATATTCCTTCGGGTGCACGACCCAGTTACTGGTTTATACACTTCTGCCGGTGAAAGTCCAAAAAAGTGTATCGGTGTGCAGAACCGGTGGTGAGACACCAAAATCCCGTTACCCAACAAAGACACTTGGTTTATTTTAAAAACAAGGTCATTGAATGTGCAACATCAATTGAAAGGGCTTGGAATGTCCTGGTTTTATACTCGTGACATTGCATTGGTGATGGGAGCCTGTAAAGGCTCAAGTTGAGTTGCATATGTGATTCTCATCTCATAACATGACATGACATAAATGGTCCATCATTAAATTGCATATTCTTGAATGAATTATTGTTGCTTGTTGAATTTGCATGTGAACATAGTTGGGGGGAGTAGTCTCTTTAGAAGATACCCTATTAACGTGGCTCACCTTTTATGGGGACAACATTTCAGGTGCGGGATATGTGTCGGTGGACAACTCTCACTCGGGCCCTCATTGATGAAGAAGAGCCGAAATGTGGTTTTAAATTATATTTTTGTAAAACTAAGATGTTATCTAGTTTTTGGGATATTAATTGTATGTAAAGGATTATATCAGACTCGTATGAATTGTATTTTGTTTAAAATGTCATGTTATATGAGTTGGGTTGGTGTTGTACAAGGTTGAAAAGAATTGGAATTGAAAAGGGATGGAAACGGGCGAAAATTGGTAAGACCTACAGGTAGAACAACGAGCTCTTCTACTGGTAGAACTTGTCTAGTAGGTTAAACCTACCGGTAAAACTTCAAGTTTTGTGGTAGAACTTTTCCATTGGGCTAAACCTATAGGTAGAACTTTGATAAATCTACAGGTAGAACTTTTTCAATAGCCTTTTCTACCGGTAGATCTTGCACATCTTCTACCGGTAAGTTTGTTAAAATCTCAAATTTTGAAATGTTTTGCTAGGCCTATGGGTCTTGGGTTCTATTGTTCAAATGATATAAATGGGCATTAAATGAGGATAAATTGTTGTATATTGGACTTCGGATAGGTCATGTGATCGAAATGTACACAGGCTGTGCGTTTGGTAGTGCCCGGTATAAGGGAGACTCTACCCAAACTTTGTGTTTTTGTGATCCCAGTGAAAGGGATGTTATGCCGTGGTGTTGGGTTATGTAGCATTCATGGGTATTACTGTAAGTTGATGGGTGATCAATGAGTTGACCAAGAACTCCCGGTTTCAGGGGCGTCACACTTGTCTTAGCCATTGTTCACTTTTTTAGCCAATAGACCTCAACGTGGTTGGGAAGTGAAAATGCATTCACCATTATCCTCCATAGTCTCTTCTAAGTTCCAAATAGAAGACCTTTCATCATGAAGACTTCTTCGATTCTACACCTCTCCTAAGAATAAACTCTGGCTTCATACTTTCAATTCCGTTTTCCTTTTAATCTTAGCTCTTGTATTGTAGCATTGTTTCTGAATTGAGGGGAACTATCGATTGGATTGCTCATGTTTGGTGTACGTATAAATATAGGATGGGATTGGGTAATTAGTTTCCATCCAATCCATAAAATGGTATTAACAAGAGTACTATTTAGCATTATTCTTGTAAAACAAATTTGGATCAAGGTTGGGATAATATAAAAATTATAATTATAATACTAAATTTATTTAATATATTGCATAATATGTAACTTTTATATGAAGGTGTGATTCTAAATTTTCAAGGATAATAAATTTATTACATTTTTAATACTTAACTTATTAAAAATAATACTTCCTACTACATGATATTCATTACTACTTAATATTAGGTGTTAAATGACAATAGTAAACGAGGTTGGAATTAATTAAAATTAATATTGGGTCACTATGACCTCATCCAAATTTAGTATCAAATTATGACTAAATTAAATTAATCTAATCCAACTCCTTAATACCTAAACCAAACATACCCTTATTGTTTATGAGAAGGTAACTTCTTACTATTGGGTGGTATTATGCAAATCGAAAAACTAAGCATGTCTTTATTTTTCGAATATAGGTCGAGTTCTACTTCAGTGATAGTTACCTTCCGAGGGATAAGTTTCTCAGCAACACCCTTAGTTAGAATCAAGATGGTAGTGCCCTTGTCTTCCTATCTACCCTGAGCTCTCTGTCTCTCTCTCTTTCTATGTGTGTGTGTTTATGTATGTATGCATGTATGTATTTCTACATATGTATATTATCGTTTCTTATCGCAGTTTCACTCTACCTTCAATTGATGCATTTTCTCTCCTCTTAGTTTTTGTATGCATTCTTGTTATTTTTTTGTTTTCTTGTTGAGAATCCATAGGAAAAGTTTGCATTCTCTATCCCTGAGTTTTCCATTAACATAGAAAGAGTAGAGAAATTGCAGTCCCTTTTTGGTTTCTCGTATGATCTCAATTTTTGTATTTAAAGTGTTAGGAAGTCCTAATTTCGAGAGATTTCTGTGTTTTGGAAACTGAGACTGTAAATTATTAGTATGTGAATTCCTTTTGTTGTTTAGTTTGGCTTTGATATGTTCATTTTGTTGGATGAGAAACCATCTTGGTTTGGGGAAGCGAAACCCAGAATATGTTGTAGTAGATACAGTGAAAGTTGTGGTTGAAACTTTAAGCACATCTTCATTCCTAAAAGTTTCTAAAGATGGTGAGTTTCTGGAGTTTTTGTTCATATGCACTGTATGGTTGCTTGGAATATGACATAAAAGTGTCATGTCTGTCTATGTGTAGTGAAGTAATGAGTTTACATGGGTTTTTTGGTTATGAATTTTAAGAAAAAAGATGGTAGGGCCACACACATTTAAAGCCAGATGAGGTAATAGAGCAATTGGAGTTGAAAACAATAGCTGCTTCACCATTGGAGTATGATGTGAAGCTTGAAGATGTAGGGTTTGTTTGGTTTGCATCTCTAAAAATAGTATCGAAAATAAGTTTTGAGAAGAGTTTTAAAAAAGTGTTTTTTCATATTTTTGTATTACAAAACTTGTTCGGTTACATGGTTTTGAATATAGTTTTAAAAAACAGAAAATAGTAAAACATGTTTGGACAATAATCCACAAAATCAATTTTTAACTTATCACTTTTTACCCCAAAAAAAAAATTATCAACACAAAATCATTCTCTCTCTTCAGTTAGGTAGTACGTCTCTAGAGCCTTCTCTCCCTCTCTCTCCTCTCTCCATTATCTTCTCACAACAGCTCTCTCTCTTTCTCTCTCTCCATTGTCTTCTCACACAGTACAAACATACACACACACACACAACCATCACACATACATACATCGCGTAATACACACACATTTATATATACATATATATATACACACACACACACATAGATCTATGTACATATACATATCTGAACACAAATTTGTATATATATACAGATCTATACAGATTTGTTGCACAGAGAGAAAGGAGATGGGTTGCATGAGAGAGATAGAAGACTATAGGTCTGTGCTCAAATCTATACTCACGCACACAAATCTAAAGCTGGATTAGAGAGAGGGAGGGAGAGAAGGAAATTTGCGAGAGAGAGAGAGAGAGAGAGAGAGCTCAGTGAGAGTAGTGGAGAAGAAGAGTTGCAGTCACCATTTTTTGTCTCCAACAAAACTCAAAGGGGAGGCCTCATTAATTTGGAGATGAGTGTTTCTCGTGCTTTTATTTTGCCTTAGAAAACAGTGAGAACACCATTTTGTCGTTCTCTAAAATCATATTTCAATTCTCAGAATTTTCAAAAAATTGGAGAACAAAAAATCTAACCAAACAACATCTCTCATTTTTAAAGATTTGAAAACAAAAAATTTTTTGTAAACACAAACCAAACAAGCTTGTAGTCTTTTTTTTTTTTTGGTAAGTTTGAGAAGTTATTGATGCTCCACACTATCTTATTGTGACAACAAAGCCAATGTTGAGTACGCATATTCCAGTTCCTATGAAACTCCTTGATCAATTTTTTTTTTTATTTACATGTATTGAAACGTGATGTTTCCATACACCATATAATTTACCAAGGAGAGGATAGGAAATGTAGAACTAAAATTTGTTGAAGTGTGATGTGAAGGATGACCTGTTCTTGTATGTAATAGGCTTGGAGAACTTTAGGGAATGAAGAACTAAGATTTATGTAGTGTCAAACCATCTATTACAATAAGTGAAGTACTTTTGTTTACTTCACAAAGTTGGGAGTTAGCAATTATTCTTTGACTAAATGTCGTTGGAATCCTCTGTTGAAGGTTTAACTACTCATCTTAACTAGTCAATGAGTTTTACTATCTAACTAATTTTGTGAAGGTTTAGCTACTCATCTAAATCAAATCAAGCCCTCGTGAATTTTTTTTTGATATTTTGGTGCTTGTTGAGATCAGTCTTGATTCCCCATTTATAAATTCACCACATACAAAAATCATTTTGCTAATTTCAGTGAAGTAACATTTCAACATGAGTATCTTTAATTTCGGGTCAGTCCTCCGTTGTTAATTATTTGATGGATTTGTAGAATTGTAGAAGTATATTTTGGTTATTTATGGGTTACTCGATTTTAATATGGTTCTCTTATGTTATTTTGTTCTTTTTAGTATACTGATTAGTCTCGTAGTATAGCTTACAGTCCCAACTATTGTTACAACAATATGAACTCCAGTGCATTCAACATCGATCAGATTATACAAACAAAACATTTAGCATCCTTGATGACTTCTGTGGAGACAAATACATACTAAAGATGCAATTCCAGAATAGGAATGTGGTAGCTCGGTTCAAGTGTATCTCCTACACCTCATTGTGATGATTAAAAGCAAAATGGTCATCAAATCTTTGTTTACCACTTGGACAGTCATTTAATGTCAACCAATAATAGAAAAATCACAATGGTACATATTTTACAAGCATTTTTGTATTGTTGATTTTTATTCAATGCTTAAACATGTTTTTTCCCTTTTTAAAAGTTATGGTAATGCATTTTTGATTCGCTTGGAAGGCCATTGTTTGTAAAACCACCCAAACAGTCCACCTGCTAGTTCAAAGGTCAAATTGGGCCACAAGGAAGAAAGCCCAATAGCACCAGAGGTTTACGGGTCTAACACAAGTCCAATCCAGCTCAGCAAACAACCAGTTTGGAGCCCAAGAGCTCGGTTCCTTGATTACTCCAAATTCCTCTCATCATTGCATGTGTCCAGGGGGCAATAGGACGACTTTTGGCGCCTGTAATGAACGCACAACCTTTGCCACATAATATGTCAATATGCGTAACCGTTTGCAAGAGCGAAGGGGAGCAATAGAATTGCCTCCAAGTGAAGCTACTAAAGCAAGGGGGGAAATCAAAGGAAAGTTAAAAAAAAGTAGAAGAATTCGGTAACAGTGTGAAAGTCACTGAAGCCTTGCAAACGCTAGAAAATGAAGAAACTGACAAGAGCATCCCACCCTTCAGGAGAAAAGCGAGAAGGGCATAACCCGTGGAAAGACAAAACCCACCTGAAGTCTGGGTGGATAGGGAGGCAAAGGCCCATCTTAAATGAGCCTTCAAAGAAGGAAACCTCCCGCTGGAAGGAGAAGTTGTAGGGCTCATCAGGTGTGGGGGCCCTGACCGTTAAATCATTAGGGAAGTCAAACCGCCTCCCCACCTCCTCCACATTAGAGGCAACAAGTAGTGAGGGAAGCAAAAAGATTGAGTACCAGAAATCGGTGAGCATGGTGCGCTCACGTTGTTTGAATAGGGGAGAAGGAGAAGAGGCCATGAGGTTAAAAAACAAGCAAAGTCCAAAAGGTCTTTGAGAACAAACAAAGAGCAAGAAGGTTTCTGAGAGATAGTAAGAACGTGAAGAGTTCGAAGTACCAATAAATAAATAGCATGCAAAAGCGAACATGTTACTGTTAAACTTCAGCAATCATGACAGTAATCAATGATAATGGCACAAAGGTAGGTGAAGGTAGGTGAGCCGTCAATTTGTTCATTTAAGAGCCTTTACTTGAATATGTACACTTCGACTTAAGAACGTACCGTTTAAGTGCACAACCAAGCAGAGTATAAAGTCGAGCAGACTTGACTAAGGGACAACACAACCCAGGATAAAACAGCTCGGGATCACGCAAAGCAAATCGGGAGAAAAAGACAGCACAAATAAAAATCTTACTCCAAACAAGCCAAGACCTCCATGGAGTAGGGGGCAAGGGAACATGACCAGCGATCAACAACAAGGATTGGATGATATAGCTACACCAGGAGGACCACCGCTAGAAGGACCACCTGGAGGAGGATCAAATCATGGCACAAATTGGTCAAAGGTCCAAATTAGGGAACTTTTTAATCGCCTGATTAGAAAAATTAAAAAAGCCATCTACAAAAGCCTTAGCAGCCTCCATCTTGGCTTTCTCAATCTCTCTACGCTGCTCTTCGACCAATCGACGCTCGGCAGCCAAAGATCTATTCAGGTTGGCAATCACAGCTTGAGACCCCGTGAACTGCCCCACCAGCACTGCTCTGTCGATGTCGGAGTAGATCAAATTGTCATCTTGGGCATTAAAGTCTTTCTGCAAGCGAGCTAACTCTTCAAACTGAGAAGCCAGCTACTCCCGAAGAGATATCTCGGAGGTGGTGCTGGTGATCAACTACCGAAAGACTCGAGCCCGCTGGTCAAGGGCATTCTCAATGGCCAGACCCAGCTTAAGAGCTCGGCATTCTGTCGACGAACCTCTTGGAGCTCGGCCCTCCTTTGATGGATGTCGTCCCTCGTATGGTAAACCTCCCCTCCAAGGGCATAAATGTGCGTCGCCACTTAAGGATAAATAGAAAGATCACAGCGTCACAAAGGTTGAAACAAGAGAAAATCAAAGGGAAAGGCAGGTCTTACCTCGAGAAGGGTGTGGAACGCATCTTGACTCCTAGCTCAGAAAGGAAGGTTAACAGAACGGCGCAGCTCAACCTGTAGAATCAAGTCAATGAGCGCGTGACTGCTTAGAGTCACATCATTCAACAAGCTCCCCTCAAGGTCGACAATTAGAGCCGAAATGATGCGACCCGAGCTGGAACCCACGGCTCCAACAGGAGAAGAATCACGTTGAATTGGCCCTCCTACCAAATTGGTCACAACTGTGCCCACTGTAGCTTCCCCATCACCAGTCCCTGGTTCTGACACCTGCACCTCCTCAGCAGTGGGCATAGGCTTAGAAACCGGCGCCCCATCCATACCAGGCAATATCTCGGGCAGGGGAGGGAAGCTCAAAATTAGCATAGCTACCGACGCCTCAGCAGCAACACCTGGAACCTCAGGTTCAGCACTTGAGCCTGGATCTAGGTTCGAGCTACTCTCCCCCAGTCTTGCCCTCTTCGTCGAAGGCTCTGAACCTCTAGCTCACCTCCTCTAGCCCACGTGTTCCACGATCACATTTCACTGGCTGACCAAGTACGTAGGGACGGAACAGAATAAGCGGATAAGGGAATAAGTAGGCCTGTCAAAATTCAACACGACACGAATCGACACTGATTAAACAGGTTCGGGTGCTAAACCCGTTTAACATGTTTAATAAACAGGTCGTATTCAGGTAAGACATGTTAACCCGTTTTAATAAAATTAATATAATAATAAATTAATAATTATTTTAAAAAAATTAACCATATTTTTTTTTTAAATGATAGCTAGCCAAACAAAAAACATATAAACTTATTTTTTCCTAAACCTAATCTAATTCTATGCGCCTCCAGGCTCTAGCCTATGCCCTCCCTCCACTCTTCTACTATTATTCTGCTCCTCTCTCTTCTCTCTCTCTCTCTCTCTCTCACTGCGAGTTGCAAACAGCGAGCTGCGAGATCGAACAGGTATTCGAGCAGATCTATTTTAGATCGAGCGAGCTGCGAGATCGAGCAAGTCTTCAAGCAGATCTGTAAACATTCTTTTTTATTTGTTAGATCTATAAATATTCTTTATTATTCTGTGTTAGATCTGTAAATATTCAGTATTGATAGGCAAAGGGTGCAATTATAGGATAGCAATGTAGAGTTTCTACTATTAATTTATGGGTTTTGAAGCTTTCTAATCGACTCTTTGATGACACGAAAGAATCGAGGAATAGGCAACTTTGCAACATAGTCCAAGAAGAAAGGTTGCATGGGTGATGTATTGTAGACTGTGTTGGTGAATAAGATGATGGGAGGACCCTTTGAAGGGAGAAAATGGAGAGGGTGTAAGTCCAAAGTGGAGACTGTGGGTAGCATTTGGAAGGGTTTGGTTGATGGAATAAAAGGTTAGGCAATGTTGTGTGGTTTTTGTCTTTAGGAACCCTTTAAGCTTTGTAGAAGATGGTGCCTCTTTTGTTGTGTTCTGGAGTTTTGATTGGTTAGTTCAACAATGGTATCTCTTGCCAGTTGCCATATTGTCGTCTCAATCTATAATATTAAAACAGACTCTACAGTTTAAGCTTTTTAAATTCTTCATTGAAAAAAAATATATATGAACTTTTAATTGTTTCGATTATAAAGTTCTTTCGTTCATATCACTCGTTAAAACAAATGGAATCAAGTTCATCAGTTTGTCATGTGGCCGTTCATGTTATGTGTATCTATTTGTATTAACCAGTGAAATAGGCAAAATGACTTTATTGACATTAAATTAATTGTTGAGAGGTCAAATTGAGATAATTGAAAGTACATAAATTGAGATAATTGTTATTTGATTCCATTTTACTAGTATTATTTTTCTTATTATACTAATTCATATGATCATTGATTTATTTATGTTTTGCTGTGCTTAGTTGTAGATGATTCTAGTGATGATTCGGAAGGGGAAATAAATGATGATATTTTCAATCAAAATATGAAGTCTAATAAAGCTATATCGGCTCAATGTTCTAATTCTATATTTATCATTGATCATGACTAAAGAGAGATAATGCCAAATTTTTGGTATTTATCTAGTTATGAGTCTATTTAATTATTAATGTTATATAATATTTCATTTTAATTTGTGTAGGGCATGACAATTTGGTTGTTGAATCTGCTCGTTGTCGTGGAGGTGAAGATTTGATATCTTTCATGGGATTTTGTGAATCATGAAATTTGTGATTGTTTGCGATTGTGGTTTGTAATATAATTGTTATTTCGGATTGTATTTATGATTTGTAATATGGTTGTTGGTGGAATTTGAATATTTTGGATTGTAGTTTGTACTTTATAATATGGTGTGGTATGATATCTCTAAATATCACATTTATTTGTGTTAGTTTGTTAGTTTTATAAACTTATATAATATTTTTAAATAAACAAGTAAATGTTTAAATGTGTGGCTTACCGTGTTAAATGAGCCAAACGGGTGGTAAACAGGTAAATGGGTTAAACGGGTGGTAAACAGGTAAAGGGGTCAAACGAGTGATTTATCGTGTTAACCCGACTCAACTCAACCCAATTCGACTCGTTTAAAATTAAACGTGTTAAACGAGTCGTGTCATGTTATCCGTTTATTAAATGGTTCATGTTCGTGTTTCAATTTTTTACCCATTTATTAAACGTGTCGTGTACGGGTTTGCATGTTTTTCATTCGTCACCCGTTTAACCCGACATATAACCGTTTAACCCGACACATTTGACACCCTTAGGAATAAGGTCTTTTCAGCACATTGAAAACAAGGCAGTAAAGGAAAGAATAACAAATACTCACGGGTGCTCGGCACAAGAGCAAGCTCGGGGTGTATCAACTCATTAAAAGAGAATGACAAACGAGTTCGGACTTGGTTAACCATATCTTGCTCCTCCCTAGATAAGGGCAGAAGCTTGTCTGCAACACAAGAAAGAAATAAATACCGTCAGACACAGAGAAAAAAAAAGGGTAAACTTCGCAAGAATGAACCAACATAAGGAGAGCTTACCAAGATTCCTACATTCTCCCCAAGTCATGGGCACTCTGACTGATGCCGAAACATGAAACGTAAACTCCCAACCATCTTCAGAGACAAAGAAGTATCTCCTCCTCCACCCTTCCGGCTTAGGAGGAAGGTTGATGAAGGAAATTTCTCCCCTCCCCATCGCTTGGGGATTAAATGGTAGAATTTAGATACTTCTACCGGGCGGAAAAAGCTGAGAAACTTAGCCAAATTGACTCTAGAATGGGGAAATAGTCTCTCCCACATCACCATGAATGCCAACAAGACCGCCCACTCGGATGGAAGAAGCATGGTGGGGAAAAAACTAAAAAAGTGTAAAATCCCTCGGATGAAAGGGGGAAGAGGAAACCGAAGCCCCAACAAAAATGGACTTCGAAAAAGCAAATTGATCCCCTCAAGGAGCTGTGAAACCGATGCCAATGGGCATGGCGAACGACCACCTCGGTGGAAAACTCGAAACGCCTGGCAATAGCCTGGGCTTCTCCCTCATTAATTTTGTTGGCTTCAGCATTAGGGAAGATTTGCTCCATAGTATCGTAGGACAAAGAAGGAGTCCTAGCCATGATAACAAGATACGAAGGGTTTTTCTAACACTGGAGAAGAAGAAGTCTTACACTAGAGAAGGACGGTGAAAAGTAGAGTGATCATTCACTCGGGTGGCCTTTTTGTAAGGGAAGCAGACATGCGCCCGTCTCTTTTGCAAGGCGCAATTAATGCACGTCCTTCACATTAAAGGCGAGGGACACATGGTGTTATAGGAGCTTTTGGGCACCGCTTTTGAAGAACCACTACCACCACTAATGGCGCACGTTCTCAACAGAACGAAACTGTCAAGTCTGGAGTACATGAAAAGGAATGGAAAAAGTCCAAGATAACCCCAAAAAATTTGAATAGGGATGCTCGGCAAAATACAAGCTTGAAAAAGGAGTGGAGTCAGTTCAGTCTGGCAAGTCAACTCAAACAACCTCACTTTCACTCTTATCATAATTACTAAAAAAACAACTCGGAGATTGCAGTCTACTATCATCAAAATTGATGATAATTTCTACGACAACGTGAATCAAAGTAAACATTTTTGTCTAATGATACCAAAGAGGACAGTGAAGCACAACACATTCATGAAACATAAAAAGCTAGCAAAGAGAACTAACAACAATGTCATTGATGGAAGGAGATGAGTACAAAGGCAACATTATCAAGAAATTACAATAAAAGAAAGGGGAAGAGACAACAACAAATTAGGTTCAAGCAACAAACTCCCCACCATCGCCAACCTCATCAACCTCTTTTTCAACACCGGGCTCTTCAATCCCAACCGCCTCAGCCTCAAGATCCCTCTCGGCTCTAGACGCCCTAACCTCAACGTCCTGGTCAGCTGGAATAGCCATTTCAACCGATTTCTTTGTTTCAAGTTATGGTGCAAAGTAGTCCAAATCAAGATTTGGATAAGCTCTCTCTGCTTGTTCTCGAAGTTCAGGAACCTATTCATGAAGGCAACAGCGCCCTCCTTGAGGAGCTTGGACACTCTAGCCTTTAGAGTCACCAATTCGGTGTCCTTGACAGCCAGTTCAACATCCTTGGTAGCCAACTCAACATCCTTGGCCTTGAGTTTGGCTTCCAACTAGGAATCCTTAAGATTGATGAGGTCCTGGTAACGGGCATCCAGCTCATCGTGAATTCTTTTTAGCTTAGCAGCTTCGGCTACCAGAACCTTCACTTTCTCCTCAGTAGCCTCCTTACCCGCCACAACGGCTTCTGCAAGGTTCTTGGTTTCCATCAGCTCTTGCTCATAATGGAAGTCTATCATCCTCACACAAGCGAGTGACTAACCAAAGGGGAAGTTAGTCAACACGAGAAAACCATGAAAACACCTCAGAAAGAGTACTTTGGAGAAAAAAGGAAAACAACAAATGTGGGATACCTCAGCTAAGTCCTGGATGGCACGATGAGTCTTATTTTTGAAAGAAACTTACCTACCCGCCACTAGATCCGATATGGGAACCAACTCGATCAGGGTAGTCACAGCGGCCTCGGGGTCACGAAGAAATCTGCCCCTTGGATTTTGGACTAGGATGGGATGGATTCCCCCTTACCAACCTTCCACGGAACAGACTGAGGTGGGACGTGGGAAGCTGCTGGAGCCGTAGGCCGCGCAAGCAAAGACTCCTCGGATACAGATTCGCCCTTGGAGAGCTCGGGGGGCAAAGAAGGTGAGCTAGCACATTCAAGGAAGGCAAGGATCTCACATTTTTCCTCCAAGGTAGCTAGCGTCTACCCAGACGCCTGCCCCTCCTTAGGAGGAATGCTGAACTCTTCACCAGCTTCCTCTTCCTTCTCGCCTTCTTGGCGTCCGAGAAAACCACCATGATGAGGTCTTGATCCATGGATTCAAGCTGGGGGGCAAGGAATGGTGCTATTTCCGGAGCAGGCTCGACAAGTGGCCCGAGCTCATACTTCACAAGATTCTCATTAGTCACAAGCTCGGGAAAAGTTTACAACCCAAGGGACTTGGCTCTAGAAACTCTAGCCGCCTCGTCTGCGTTAAGTGTTGGACAGAAACCTACAGGTCAAATCAAGAGTTAGCAAGACAATGATGAAAACAAATATGGAAAGAAGAACACAGTATTCCTTAGAACACCCCAAAATCTAGGGATGCAAGGAACATCACCAGGCTCTCTTGACAGCTCTCGAGAATCGCATCTAACAAAGAAAAACTTCAGCTTCCATCCCTTGTTGAAGGAGGGGAGCCCAGAAATCAAATTCGTCGTCTTTACCCTTTTGGCAAAATACAAAAAACCCTAAGGAATGGGAAGATTTAAGCTGGAAGAAGGAGGCAAATTCTCGAATGGTGGGGGGAAAGTCATTCCCACTCTCGAACCAGTGAATAAGGAATCCAATTAGAAGACCCCAGCCATTCGGAGAAAGCCGAGCTGGAAAAACATTATAAAAAACAAGAACATTTCAAAAAAAGGGATGAACAGGAAATCGGATACCAACCTAGAATGCAAATTCAAAGAAACAGGTCAACCCGGGAATTGATGAATTGCACCTTTCATGCTCCTTAGGAGAATGCAAGGATACATAATCAAGAAAATTATATTCCTGCCTCAACTCCTCCAGATCCTCGTCATCAAGACGACTAGAAGTCGACTCCGCACAACAAGTCAAGTAAGATTAATCACAACGAGTTTTCTTCTTGGGTATAGAAGGCGGAGTCACCTTAGACTTTCTATTCTTAGATTGGTTAGAGGAAATGGGGGTAAAGCTAAAGGAACCTGAGCCTCTACTAGAAAAGCTAAGGTCGAAACTTCAAGGGCGAACGCAAAAGTCTCCTCATCATGTTCCCTAGGAAAAGATTCTAAGTTTTTTGCCAAAGAAAGGAAAAATCAATCACCACCAACAGATGCGTTGCTAGCGGTGGGAACAAAAGCTCTTTCCTTAGAACGGCCACTAGAGGAAGTCGCGGTAACCTCCTCATCAACTTGCTCCTCAAACTCGAACTCAGAAGGAGAAACTACAACCCTCCCAATCGATGGCTCAGATCGCAAACCAAAGTGAATAGAAGGCAAATGCAAGACACAGTCTATTAAGAACAAGGGTTTTAGAGACCAGGTCCTAAAAAAAGATAACCTCAACAACGAAGAGTGGTCTACAAATTGCAAAAGAGAAGAAAAATCATCGAAATGATTCCTGAAGTAGCTAAATCTCCAAACCATAAAATGAAACCCAAAGCCCCACTAGGGAGCATTGAAGGGATCCAGATCGAGCAAAAAGAAGGAAGGGAAAGAAACGTACCTAGTCAGACACTAGAAGCAGAAATAAACTGGAAACGCGAAAACCTTAAATCGCCAAAGATCTTGGAACAAGACGCCTCAGAAGCCAAAGGAAGAAAAAAGGCAAGAAGAGATGAGGATTCAAAAACACCAAGTGGGAAAGACAAAAGGATTTTTCCTCTTTTTATACTTAGCATTGATTTCCTGACAGAACATGACACAGAATGTGCGAAGGAATTCGTACAAAAAGACCCTCCTGCAACTGACACGTGCGCCTTTCCAAGCATAACCGTCCCATCACAGTAGACATAGGTTAGCCCAGCATGCCCTAAGAACAACGTCAGCAATGATGTGCAACCGTCACCTAGGGAAATCGTGCCAACTTCAAAAAAGACAATTTTAACCCCAGGTTAGAGTTGATGTCATCCTCGTGATCTAGGGCTGGGGGGCAACTGATAATGATGGGATTTGAAGATGGGTTGCCCAATCAAAAATCTCAATTCGCTCGAAAGGCCATTGTTTGTAAAACCACCCAAACAGCCCACCTACTTGTTCAAAGGGCAAATTGGGCCATAAGGAAGAAAGCCCATACACACCAGAGGTCCAAGGGTCCAACACAAACCTAATCCAACTCAGTAGACGACCAATTCGGAGCCCAGGAGCTTGGTTCCTCGATTACCCCAAATTTCTCCCATCATACCACGTGTTTAGGGGACAAGGGGACCACTTCTAGCGCCTATAACGAACGCACAACCTGTGCCATAGAATATTTCAATACGTGTAACCATTTGAGGGACGTGGGTGCAATAGCTTACATGGCAGAGATCACTGCAGGACAAAAAGAAAAGGACACACAAAATCAGCATGAAAGAAGGCAAAAGACACCGGAAGCCATAGAGAGATTGCTTGTATAAATAGGACACTATTACATTGTAAAAGGGAGATTCATCGTCTTCCCCTCAACATCTATTACTAGCCACTCTTGGCAATTTGTATTCACAAAACCTTCTCCTGTAAAGGCTCAAGGCCAAGCAAAATCACTGTAACAATTCTCTTAAGAAATATATACCCCTAAAGAGCAAAAGACTCATTTATAGTGAGCAAAAGACTCATTTATAGTGGACATAGCCTTAGTCTTTTGACTAAGGTGAACTACTTATATATTGTCTTTGTTTGCTTCTCACAGTTCGATCGCTTTTTGGACCTGTTTACCCACTATATCCCCTCACTAAATCCCCAAATATAGTTCTGGGCTTGGGCCAGTATTTCCGAGCACCGTCATATTCTATAACAAAGCATGAAATACAAAGGTTAACTGGAGAACAATGAATTAATAAGAAATCTATATCTATACTTTTAACACCATCCAGAAAATTTTATATTTACATATTTTGTCTTTAACCAATATTTCTATTCTCAACTATATCCTTTATCACCAGTGATTTGCACTGATCAAATTATATTAGTTAATTCCCCTATGATTCTCTTGCCCACATTTGGTGTTACGAGATCAATGTCCTATCATTAGAATGTTTATTTGGAAAGTTGTTATTCTTGATGATGGAGCCGTTTTTTATCTTAGAAGCTCAGTGCCATGCAAGTTTCGACCATTTTAACTTCATATCTATATCAATAAAAGATTTTTGCTTTCATTTTTGGTTGGGTCTAACTAAATACTTTCTAAGTTTCTAAAAAATTCAACTTAAGAAACAGCGAAACTCCAACCATCCTAGAAAAGGCAAACAAACAAATCCCAAGATCCACCACTTCCACCCTACCCACCACCAAATCCCCAACACCTAGCCTATATCCAGCACCCACCCCAGCCCCACCAATCACCATCGTCCAGCCCCCAAAATCACCATGGCCAACCTGCATACATTGCCAATTTTGTGTGTGTGTGTCTCTCTGTGTGCGCGTGTGTGTGAGAGAGAGAGAGAGAGAGAGATACCTGATTGGGTGGCACCCTTTTTTGAACTTATTAATTGAATTTTTTTTTTTATAATGAACTTAATACTTGATTACACAGCCTAAAAGCTCACTAAAACAAAAAAAAACCACCACATCGCTACAATTGTACACTCAACATTAAGCCAAAGCAATAACACCTCATACGATGAGCTTCAACCATGGCAGAATCCCATCCGCCCTCTCCACAGTTAAGCACCATCAGACCCCAAAAATTGTGCTTCCAATCAAAGTCGGTGCAGAAGGTGAACTACCGATGAAATTGCAGTAGTAATCCTAACACCGCAATTCTGCAACTTTAATGAGGTGATCAGCAGATCATTTTTGCTGATCACCTTTGCTATTGTTGGAACAGGTTTCGTTCAGCTCGCGGAGGTCACTATCCGAGGTGTGGAAGATCCACAGAGTGCTTCGCTTTGGATTTGATGTTCAGTACATTTCAGTCAAAAAAAAATAGGTATCAAATGTGACACTGTTGCCTACCAAATCCCTTTGACGCTCAAGTTGATATATGTATAGAAGCTCAAGTCAAAAAATAATGCAAGTAAACGTGCATGGTTAGTGATAGTATAGTACATGATTGTTCTTAGGAATTAAGAGACACAGTGAGATGGAAGTTACTTGCCTTTATTTCTCATTTATGAGGGCTGTTTATAGGGATGCTTGTGGGTGAGTGTAGTTTTAGTTGTAATCATGATTTACAAGCATACGAGTTAAAGAGTGTTGTCTAAATAAAGGAGGCATGGTGACGCCTGGCTTGCGTGGACTTGAAGCTGTCGCAGGCGTATTAATTCCTCTTGTCCAATCATTTCAGTTTGTCATCTTACCCCGCCTCTGATTACAACTAATACTATCCTCACCCACAAGCATCCTGATAAATACTCCTCCTAAATCAGTAAGACAACTAACTTCCCTCAAAGTGTCACACTCGGATTCCCACATTCACATGTTGCATTACTTTTCGACCCGAGCTCACATGAAGTTACTGACCTGGGCGTCAGAGGGTCTATTTTCTTTGGGGACATCAAATCCAACCCGAAGCTCTCTGTGGATCCTCATCCTCAACACCTCGGATCAAAACCTCCCCAAGCTGAACAAAACCTGTTCCAACAGCTATGATCACAGAAAAACACAATCTTATACAAACCAAGCTTCATACCAGATTCCAAGGTGGGATAACTGATGAATGAGCACCCCACTCGAGAAGCCAATTAACAGGTGCGACTCCATGGCATACCTCCACCTTGATAACTGTAACCAGTGCTTTCACCACCATTCCCATAACGTCTCCAACGCTGCTTCTTCACACTCTTCTCCTTCCTAAAGCCATTTTCTTGATGTCTGACCATTCCCAAATCCCCATTTTCCTTCACCTTTTTAACAACCTTCTTTTCTTTTGACGACTTCCTCTTCTTTCCAGAGGACTGAGCACTACTAGCATCCACAATAGCATTTCCTCGGGGCAGCGGTGGTTCTTCATCATCTATCTGCCAATTACAATAGATTCCCTGCTGATTACTACACTGTTGCTGCAATGGTTCTCCGGCCCCTGGAAGCAAGTTATTAAATGTCACCTCGCCATTAGGCCCCCCTTTTCGTTCCAACAGTACTTTATCTGGTCTTATTATGGTACCAAGAATGCTCCTGTTTGGGCCCAGGCCCAAAATGGTCTTCGCATTTGTCAGCGTTGAGAAAGCCATAGCAAAAGCAGATCTAACCTGCAGGAGCAAAAACCAATAGAAGTTGTCACAAATCAGGTCAAGGTATTCATGCATTATTATTATGGTTTTTCTTCAAAGCAAACAAACTGAAGACCAAATTGAGCTTCTTGTGACATTGAAGGCAGATTTACTTTGATTATTCTGATTTGTAGCAAGCAAATAGAGTAGACAAATTTAGTTAACAGTCAAAAGGAGGGCAGGCGAGTATAAAAAAAAATTGAGTTTCCACCCTAGCTCACTGAGCAAAAATCATGTCCTTGGTGGGAGTTAAAATAGCAAACCATAGTCATGACGTTGCTAAACTCCATATTAATTTTAACTGATAGTCACTTGGCAAGGAGAAAGAACTTCCCTTTTACAATCATTTGCCAAACAATATTACAATTACCCACTTGTGCAGGCGGAAAAACAATTACTGTATTGATTCACCTGAAAGGAGTTGCACCAAGACAGTTCCAATAATCCATTTTTTCCGAATGCCAGCATATGTGGCATCATGAGATATTCAATGACAGGATTGCAACACGATCGCAATCACGAGCTCTAAAAAAATCATCGACAACCATATACCTGAGGCTTGTGAAACCCTAACACATGTCTTTGGCAATCTATTTTCCTAATACATCATTAATTCCTCAGAACAAATTATGGAGGAACAGATTGATTACATATCATTTTTTTTCCTAATTAGAAGATCATATATTCTATCTCACATATAATAGAAATTCAAAAGGCACAGATTGTCAGGATGATCCTCGTCCTCACGATAATTAAGATGACTTTATAGAGGCATTTTAATGCAAGTGTTGAAAAATGAAACCATGGAGGAACTCACCTGGAAATAGTTGAAGGAGTTCTTCCCTATGTCATTCTCTGGTGCCTATTTTACCAAAAATATATCACATCAATATTCAGTAGAAGACAATATTGTTGCTAGAGAGCAAAGGTCATCCCATGCCCCCATTTTACGGTTCATTCAGTCCAAAAGTGCAGCAATGCAAGCCCATCATTTTAACATAAAAAAAAAACCCTTGCATAACCACCCTAGTTTTGAACTGAACAAACAGAAAAATTGGGGGTAAAGGTTACCCCAATCTCTCTTGGATCCTGCCTAGGCATCCCAGACATGCTACAGGGACATATCCACCCAACCAAGAGAAAGAAGCCCAGCTTTAAATCAAAACAAGAATAACAAACTTAAGAATATCAAGTGTTCCGGTCAGAATACACCCCCATGGATGTGCTCTGAGACTTCTAAATATATCCCTCTGGAAAAAACATAGCCAACAAAATATAACTTTGCAAGTAACCTGTGGGTCCTCAATGGAGATAAGAAATGGTCGTGCTTTAATTGAAAACCTAAAGGAGGAGGAAAGACACAAGGAAGCAATAATCAAATTTTGAGAAGTTATTTATGGCATGACCAGACTCAGACACAAGTTATATGTATATCACAAAGATCTCTCACCCTTTACAACTCTTCAGGAAGAATGTGCCTCCCACACTGCAAGATACACCAATGTCGCATGTATTCAGTTTGCGTCCATAAATGTCAAAAAAGTTGACCTGGCAATAAATACCAACATAGTGAAAACGTGGAAATTCATAAAGTTACAACTTATATCATTTCTTATGATGATATGCTAAATAGAACTATCAAACTTAGACAGGAATGTCAATGCTCAACATATCAAGATAAAAAATACATGCCACCTCAACAACTTGGCCAAACAAAAAAGCAAAAAATAAGCAATCTAGTTGCTAGGGAAATCATACCAAAAGCACTCCCAGGTTACGTTCAGGAGAAGCTTGGCAATCACTGAGACTCTGCATGATAAAATGCATAAGAAAAAGCAAGAAATCATTAGAAGATCAAAGATGTTAATCAATAGGGCATAAGGAACTGATAATTGATTTTATTCAACAATTTATGTAAGATGAAATTGGCTTTGAAGTGGTGCACAAAAATATTTTTTTTTTCATATTTTGAATGGCAGACCAGAACATCTTCAAAGCAACAAACTGCAGTAAAAGATCTCTCGAAAAGCAGCTAAATTATTTGACAAACCAGTGTCTAAAGATGATTATCACAGAGAACTACAGCTCCAAAGGCAGCACAAAAGACGTCAGTCAGACAGTGTTTAATATTTTCATCTCATCATTCAATCTCAAAAACACATCCCTGGGTAAAACCTCAAAAACTCAGGTTTCACCAAGGCTGCTCGTTTCCTTCACTCTAGCAACCTCATGGACCTTTATTTCCAGTGAGCGAACAATTTGTAGGCCTACCTTCAATCAATATTCTAGTAACCATAAATCAAAAAAATAATAAGCATAGCCGGAAATTCTCGAGTTAGTGTGTATCTAGGTACACAATCCTCTTAGAATTACCAGATGAATGAATAATAGCACCATATATTAAAGGGAAGCTTACACAGACTAATAGTCCAACACCAAGATTCTATTACATCAGAAAAATTAAAAATAAAAACATAAAATATAATTCTTACAAAGATATGCACCAAAGATAATTCCACGTCATTTTGGAAAATTGTTGAACATCTGGCAGACATCCACAATTCTCAAAAAAGTTGTCACTTTTAATCTGTCCTGAATGTATTCATAAATAGAAGTCTTAACTTTTTTCTTTTTCACCAAAATGCTTGAAATTTGGACTGGTAGTTAAAAATTTTAGGGCATTTGTAGACACGTACGACATACCTTAAAAAGTAGAAAAGTACCTTTCCTAAACAAAGAGAAAAATTGATAGCAACAAAAAAAGATTTTGGTGAGGAAAGGAAGTGGAGAGGGAAAGGAGGAGCGCACAACTCGTCATTATACATAGCTCAAGTCCGGGAATCAACCACTCAAAAAATGGAGGTAAGCTTACCTACCACTAATCTTTCCCCCACAAGCAATATGCCGGAGCCTTGTGTACTGGACACGACTTTTTTTTTACAACATGATCAGAAAAGATTGAAAATCAGTCTTAACTATTTTTCACAATATGAATTGAAAAACTAACATCCAACAGAAAGAGAATGGTATTGGTTGTCTACTACTTTATATAGAGAATGTTAGGATAGTAAGTCTTCTGATCAGCGACGCTTTTAGGATAGTATCAGACAATAATATTCAAAAAAAAAAAAAAGACAATGTAACAACGCTACAGGTACAGTGTATCATGCTCATGTTGTACTTAGTAGTCTACTTGTCATCCGTCAATCGTTGCAATCACTTTTTTCTTGAAGGGTAACAATTAACAAACCACAAAGAAGTACCAAAGACAGAAAGCAGCCCAAGTCCAATTGTGCTGTACACAGATAGAGACCTCCGAAAAAAGAAAACAAGATAAACTATCCAAAGTACATACAAATTCAAAATTGATTCAATCAGGAGATTATTAACTTTTTTATCATTTCATCGGCTTCATGTTCCAAATTAAAACTTGCCAGATGTAGCACAATGTAGTCACATTATATTCAACATTCCACAACAGATTCTAATGCCAATTACCTGCATCGTTGCTATGAGCATCGTAAGGAGCGCATAGGAACCAATTCCACCAGAATATACCTTCATAACAAGAGGAGTCCAATATGAGGCAGATTCAACCGAAAGGTGGCCAACACATTAGCTACAACAAAGTGAAAATAAAACTACACCTCATTCAACTCTCTTTGTTGAAGAAAAACTTTCAATATCAGACACAGGGGCCGCAATGGAGGCCACTTACATACAGCATCCTGAAAAGAGAACCATATATATTAGTAAATCAAAACAACGTAAATAACATTCAAGTATAGTATCTAAGAAACGAGATATTGAATAAACCTCTATAAACTCAGCAGCTTTTGGTCCATTTTGCACATCGAAACTGTAACCAAGAGAAATAAATCAACAGAAGCACTTCTCAGTATAAGAATAACATGTAATTTGACATAAGCGAACAAACAATAATATACTCATTGACATGCATTAACATGAAAACATAGGCAAAGAATGCCTACTTAATGGTCCTGGACATTTTGCAAAGCAGCAAGGCCCAATATGCTTAGAAAATGATGCACTGAATTTTGTAACTATTCTGAGACTCAAACCATAATATACTTTTGGCATGCATTAAGACGAAAACCTAGTCTACGTAATGGCCTTGGTGGTTTGCAAAGCAGCCAGGTCCATACTTAGAAATTGATGCACTGAATTTGCTGCTATTCTGACACTCAAGCCATCAACCATTATATATCCAAACAATGTTGTGCACTAAAAACTTGATAGTAACAAGTTTGTTGACAAAAAAAAAAGTAGAGAGAATAGTAAACCATAACTCAACTGAAATGTACTATGCGTATTGACAATATAACCTAGAAACAGTTTAAGATAATCATTTTAGGTCCAAACAATACTGGGTCAATGACCATCAACATCTTCGCATAATATCTCCTTCGAGATATCAAACTGTAACTTTTCTGAACTTTGGGGCTCATGAACTATTCAAATCAAGGATGCAACTGTACAGACAGAAAACCAAAGGAAGGAAAAATGTGTCATAAAAAATAGAATAGGCAGTTAGGCACTACAAACCTTATATCGAATGCAACACCACTTCTCTTCTCCACAAATTTGATAATTGGCACACGAGCCTTTGCAATCACCTGATATAGACAAAGAAAACTTTAGACAATAAAAAATGACAAAATAACAAAACAGCTGGTACAGAAAATAGTAAGATGGTAAAATTGAAAATCCTGATATTCTAAATTGAAAATCCCGATATTCTAACTGTTTAAAGAGGCACACCTGTATCTTCTTTGCAATGCCCCTTTGGGATAGGGCTCTAGAAAGAGCATGTAAGCCAATTTGAGGACTTTTGATGTCTGACCCCAAAATTACAACCTGAAATTCAGCAATCAGCCTCTTGCTTAAGTTTAATATAAATCTTCAAAATATCTTGAATAGATTCATTCCTCAGCACATAAAGAAAAATCATGCTTACGAGTAAAAGAATCCGTGAATTTCAGGAAAATATGTCATAATCAAAACAAATGAAATTTATTCTTGCAACAAATGTGATTGCTTGAAACCCTCAACTTTCTTTTTAGCAACAATCAATATCTTCCACATTAATCATTAGGATTCCAAGAGATAATTAAATCACATACTTTTCTTTGAAGAAATTACTAGTTCAAATGGCTTAACTTTCTTGGTTCTGAAATAAACCATAACACTGATGCAAGTTGTACAACTACCAGCAATGGGACTACATTACGGTAGAAATGACTGTCCCTAAATTTCTTACTAATAAATAACTAGCAGGAAGAAACAAACTTACATCAATATCACTAGATGGAAGATAAAGGCCTGTTTTGAACGACCCAAAAACTTCTGGCTGCAATGCAATACAAAAAATTTAACATTTAACGATCTTGACCTATTCAAAAAAAAAAAAAATCTATATATGACAGGAAATCCAGGGAACATACCTTACAGTTAGGCCAGATATATCTAATTACACCAAAGACACTCTCTACAGCTGCAAGACGGATAGCTTGCTCCTCTGGAGTTGGAGAGAGGAAATCACAGAAATCCAGTATCTCTGCAACATCCTTGGTCAGGAAACAAGCCACAAAAAACACTCCTAACAAAATTGTAGTACACTGATTCCTGAAATTACTACGGTTGCCTCAAAGCAACAAAACAACAAATCAAATCATGTCATTTGTGCCAGGGAAACTCGGGTCTTATCCAATATCCACATGCCTAAACATTATTGGAATCCGACCCTACAACCCAACAATTCTTCAAGTAGCTCCTATAAAGGTAATGTATTTATATGAATAGGTAGAACGTTAACAGCATTGGAACTCAACCAAATATCAAAATAAAAGTAAAAATCTCCAACAAACAGCAGTTGAAATTATCAACCCCTTCATAGTAATCAGTTTAGCTTCACAATCAAAGTCAATATTGTCATAGAAATTGCCAACTAATTCTAAACCACCAGCACGTTTAAAAACTTAAAATATGAGTACACAAGGTTCTCGTTTAGTATCAAAGTAAAACAATCTACAGCAATATTGATACCTTTGTGTAGCTGAAGCATGGGGCTCTTGAACCGACAATTGGCCCGAAACCAATTCCCCTCAAGCCTCCGCTCCGTTTCCCGAATCGGTGTCGGAGACGGAGTATAAATCAAAGGCTCGTTCGGTTCCTCGGCGACGGCGTCGACGTCGAGAGAGAAGTAATCGGGTGCGGCGACTTCCAGTGAGGGGTATCGAATAGAAGATAGAGAAATTTGATTACGCAACACGACGTAGGGTTCGGAGTCGTCGGAGGACGGCGGCGGCGGCGCTGGCTGGTCAGCGGTGGAGAGGGGGCTTAGGGCATCATACAAAAAGGGCTCGTCTTCCATTGTAGATTAACCGTACGGAGAGATTGTGGAAGGGTTTTACTGCTTAAGAGACGGTCCCAGCATTGGGGCTTGTAAACCCTAGCCTATATCAATGGGGTTTTAATTTGGGAAATTTACACAAAATCCCCCCTAATGTCTAGTATAATAAATTAGGACAGTCCCTCCTTTGGTTGGTAAACCAATTTTAATCATACTAGATTATTAATATATAAAAAGGTCTTTCAACATTTTAAAAAAGTGGTATGTGGGTCCCTATGACGACGCTAACATATACGAGTTGGATAATTAGTATATTTTTATTACCTATTTTGCCCTCTTCACATAATTTAAGCCAAAAATACACTTAATTTTTTTAATTGTTTGTTATTGAGGATTTTGTGGTATTGTATATCAGTTTTAAATTTCAAATTGGTAAACCAAGCAATTTGAAAGACCTTTAACTTATATCTATTAGGTACATTAATTATATCGGAGCAGTTAAGAATATATAATTGTATATCTATAATAACGTATATGTATATTCTTTTCAAGTAAATAACGATATACGTATCTTGTGAATATATTTAATATTTGTATATCGTACCTTAAAGATCGTGTATGATGTTCATCGTATATGTTATGTTGTTTATGTATGTTTGCGTTTAACATATGTGTAATGGCATATATGTAATTTTATTTTGTGTATTTGTTATGGTGTATATGTATATTCTTCTCAATTAAAGAATGGTGTACCTATATTGCATATGTATATATTCGTATAATGTACTTGAATGACCTTGTATTTTTTTTGTCGTGGATTTATATGTTGTGTACCTATGAAACACTTAAATATTAATTGTGTACCTATTGTGTTTGTTAATGCAGTTTTTTTGTATGTGTGATCATGAATTTTTTTAGCATCATTACCTTTCATATTCATTTTATTAGTTTTGCTAAGGATGGATACGTAACCATTGTGTCAAAATTTTGATTATTTGTTATGTACATATTGTTCATTTGTATGTATTTTGACGGTTTGAATATTTCTTTGTTAGGGGATGGAAGGAATTGTCATTGCGAGGTCTACGTTTGATTTTGTTACTTTTGTTGTTGTTCTCAACAATTGTAGTACGTCTGAGGATCTTTGTAATGAGATAACTTTCAGTTTTGAAGGTTTAAAAGGATCTGTTTTTAGTGTAAGTTATTGTATAAATGATAACCGCAAATATTTGGTTAAATCTGATAAGGATGTTAGACTTATGATGTTGTCTCAGTCATTCACAAATTCAAAATTCATTGATCTATACGTATTGCATAACAATGTTTAGTCGAGTCAAGTGAGTGATGGAAACAATGTAGATTTGTCTGTGTTTTGTGAATTAGACAATATCTTCAAATGATAGTGAATTTTTGGGTAGATTCAATCATACAGTGAAGAGGTCACACCTATCTGATTTATGGAATAATTATATTAGTCGTTTGGGACAGAAATTTATCGTGAGCAAAAGGGTGCACAATGATGCAATCTAATATTGTCTCATCTATTTTGGTTAAGCAAATCAAAGATAAACTATTGATTAAGCCAATTGAGACGGTTAAGGATTTCAAGAAATACTATGATTTGGATATTCTCTACCATAACACTTGGTATGGAAAGGAGATGACAAAATGTCAGGTCCATGGTGATGAATCATTGTCGTACAATCAGTTGAGTTGGTATATGAATTCTATGATGCGAACAAATCCGGGTTGTAATTGTGTTTTAGAGTGTGATCCCCAAAGTTCCTGCTTCACAAGATTATTTATTTCGTACGCAGCTTATATACAAGGATTAAAATATTGTTGGACTATATTATTACTTGATGGTACATATTTGAAAAACAAGTACATTTGCTTGTTGTTACTGGGAAGAATGGCAACCAATGTTAGTAGCTATTGCTTATGCAACTGTTGTTGTTTGTTGTTTAATTTAGGTATTGGTTGTTGATTGAGTATGTTGTGAATATAGTTGATGCTTGTCAAACATTTTTAAATATATAAATTTATGTAACTATTAGCAATGCACCACGTGGGTCACACGTGAATAGTTTTTATACACAAAAATTAATAAAACATATTAAGTATATGTGTATTTGAATTAGATATCATCTCAAATTTATCAAACTTAATTTTTCATTACTTATAATCTATTATAAGATTATGAAAACTTTGTATGTTCCCAAAATTCTTTGTTCTAACTATTAAAAAAAAGATAAAAAAGAAATTGTTAAAGTTCTATATTTTTAGAATTTTGTGATTGAGATTGATTTTTTATTGATGTTTGAGAAATTAAATTTTTTTAAATTCATTTGATTAAGATTCAACTTATAATTTCTTGAATAAAATAAAAGTAAATATCAATATATATCTTAATCACAATAGAACCTTACTATGATTAGAAATTAGTTAGGTTAATTGGGATAAGATTTAATATACTACTCTATAACATATAGTATCAAGCATATTAAAATTCAAGTTTTACTGAAAAATATACTACAATATCTATTTTACATCAAATCTTAGTACAACTTAGAAAATTAATTGTGACTGAAGAATTAAACTGATGTAACATAAATTGATTTTAAAAACTATATATACTATTGTTTTTTATCTTAGATATGAAAGAGTTAAAATTTTCGATGAAAAAGAAAATATATATATATGTGTGTGTGTGTGTGTGTGTGTGTAGGTATAATGTTATATTTGCATATGGTTAAGAAATATTTGATTGATAAAGTTTTTGAAGATTTTTTGATCACTTTCTTGAAAATATAATGATGCATATTTTTTTAAGTGCAATATAGTCAATTAAAAACTTTTATAAAAATTGATGTTTGTACATAGAGAATAGATAATTAAAAGAAATGAAGATTTAAATACATAAGGATATGATAGTAATTTAGATATTTAATTCTGAAATGATAAAGTAGTCTTTGCAATCATTTATAAAAGGTAAAATAGATATTCAAAAAATTTTAATCTCAAGGTACTTTTATTAGTAGTAAGAAATATTATACTGATAAAGTTTTTGAAGATTTTTTGAATACTTTATTGAAAATATAATGATGCATATATTTTTTAAGTGCAATATAGTCAATCAAAATGTTTTATAAAAATTGATATTTATACATAGAGAATAGATAATTAAAAGATGTTATACATAATTTGAAAATTTAAATATATAAGGATATGATAGTAATTTAAATATTTAATTGTGAAAGGATAAAGTAGTCTTTGTAATCTTTTATGAAGGGTAAAATAGAGATTCAAAAATTTTCATCTTAAGGTACTTTTATTAGTAGTATAGATTTGTATCATAGATACATTATTTAAAATATATTTTTGTGATGACTGCATGTGTTTATTCTTTAGGATTTTACACATTAGCATTTACATATGTTGATTCTGAGAATGAGTGTAACTAGAGTTGATTCTTAGAGATTTTAGCATGTATTTTAATTCAAAAAGGAAGGTTGATCACGTTCATATCTAACCGGAAAAGGACCTTTGTTGCATAGGTTTTTGGCCAATTTGCCTTCTAAAAATTGGTCCAATGCATAATTTAGGGGTTAGCGTTATAGGGAAATGTGTTCAAATGTGACAAAGTCATTTAATGCTTGAATTGTTGAGGAACGATTTTTGCCTGTTTGTCGTATGATTGATGGTGTATATATAAAGATAATGATAATATCAAACAAGAATGAGGAATGCAGTTAGTGGACATCAATTCAATGGTTGAAGTATGAGAAATTGTTGAATGAAAATTTGTCAATGGGAAGACATTCAAATGTTAGTCGTTCTAGTGAGTTTGTGTTTGAGGTTCATGTAGAGGATTTCAGTGATGGTTGACTTGCAGAACCATTTTTGTTCGTGTTGTCTATGGTAGATTAGAGGTTTTTCGTGTGTGCATGCCTTAATGACAATTTAGAAGAAATCAAAATATGTATATGAGTACATTGAGGATTATTTTAAGACGGAGTTCTGTAGACTTTGTTATTTCAGCTCCATTAATCCTATTCCTGATATAGAAAAGCCTAAAGAGGATTCAACATTTGAAATTTTATCAGACCTCCCATTACAAGAAAGCCACTAGGCTGATCAAGGAAGACAAATGAAGTGTGTTAGATGTTGGTTTGTTAGGATGACATAATAGAAAGACATGTACTATTGCGATTTGACCTTCAAATTCACTATTTTTATTTTTATTTTTGTTTCCAATAATTGATTTTGTATCCAATAAATTGGGTTTCATTGTTTTGATCAAACTGATTTTTTTTTTTTGTGGTCTAATAAATATGTTTTTAGTTTTTTTTTTTGTAATGTACCTTGTTGAGATATACCCTATGGATTTTCTGACATAAATACATGATTTATTGGTGAGTCATTATTTGTGACAATGTACATTATCCATAATGTTCTCTTATTCAAGTATATTATCCATAATGATTGATGTTTATCCATAGGTACAAAGATTAAACAGGTAC
This sequence comes from Ilex paraguariensis, assembly GCA_963454935.2. Taxonomy (NCBI): domain Eukaryota; kingdom Viridiplantae; phylum Streptophyta; class Magnoliopsida; order Aquifoliales; family Aquifoliaceae; genus Ilex; species Ilex paraguariensis. Next base: position 630,063 of record CAUOFW020000870.1, read on the forward strand.
ATTAAATCCAAGTAAAACATATTGTAGCCACAAAGTTAATACGAGAATAAAAATACATAGGTACACATTAGGTTAGGGTCTCCATGTCCTTGTGTTGTTGAAGAACACACTCACAGTTTCAACCCTCATATTTCAGTGACAATCATCCTCCCACCGATCGATCGGTCGTTTGCGAATCAGAGTTTTCTTATATACTAAGACTACCTTTATTCCGGACCTATAAACAGGGAGAGTTTAACACCCCCCCACTACCCAGCAAGATATTGTCCTCTTTGGCACAGGGTCACGGAACACCGTTCTCCTCCCTGCCCTCAAGGGTTGTTCCTCCCAGGGGTTCCCTGGGAAAAGGCCTCTTGCAAGGTAAGGGCTGAAGGCTTACTTATAAGCCCAGCAACTCCCCCCTCCGTAACCGATGTGGGATACCAGGATCTCACAATCCACCCCCCTCAGGGCTGCACGTCCCCGTGCAGCTAGGTCACGGACTACCGTTCTCCTCCCTCCTACACGCTGACCCGTGCAGGGCCCCACACTCGGCACCGCCAAGGGGTCGGCTTTGATACCATTTGTAACACCCCCCCACTACCCAGCAAGATATTGTCCTCTTTGGCACAGGGTCACGGAACACCGTTCTCCTCCCCTGCCCTCAAGGGTTTGTTCCTCCCAGGGGTTCCCTGGGAAAAAGGCCTCTTGCAAAGGTAAGGGCTGAAGGCTTACTTATAAGCCCAGCAACTCCCCCCTCCGTAACCGATGTGGGATACCAGGATCTCACATCGGTACGGAGGGGGGGAGTTGCTGGGCTTATAAGTAAGCCTTCAGCCCTTACCTTGCAAGAGGCCTTTTCCCAGGGAACCCCTGGGAGGAACAAACCCTTGAGTGCAGGGGAGGAGAACGTGTTCCGTGACCCTGTGCCAAAGAGGACAATATCTTGCTGGGTAGTGGGGGGGGTGTTACAAATGTATTGTGAGATCCTGGTATCCCACATCGGTTACGGAGGGGGGAGTTGCTGGGCTTATAAGTAAGCCTTCAGCCCTTACCTTGCAAGAGGCATTTTCCCAGGGAACCCCTGGGAGGAACAAACCCTTGAGGGTAGAGGAGGAGAACGGTGTTCCGTGACCCTGTGCCAAAGAGGACAATATCTTGCTGGGTAGTGGGGGGGGGGTGTTACAAATGGTATCAAAGCCGACCCCTTGGCGTGCCGAGTGTGGGGCCCTGCACGGGTCAGCGTGTAGGAGGGAGGAGAACGGTAGTCCGTGACCTAGCTGCACGGGGACGTGCAGCCCTGAGGGGGGTGGATTGTGAGATCCTGGTATCCCACATCGGTTACGGAGGGGGGAGTTGCTGGGCTTATAAGTAAGCCTTCAGCCCTTACCTTGCAAGAGGCCTTTTCCCAGGGAACCCCTGGGAGGAACAAACCCTTGAGGGCAGGGGAGGAGAACGGTGTTCCGTGACCCTGTGCCAAAGAGGACAATATCTTGCTAGGTAGTGGGGGGGTGTTACAGAGAGCATTTTCCACAAATAGCTTAAGTCTCTTGCAAGCTTTCTAAGAGAAAAATTTATTTTTCTACCTTGAGAGCTTCCACTAGAATCTAGATTCCTAAAACTAAAGGCTACTAGAGATTCTATCCAACCTCACAATTTAAAGAAGAAGATTTTCTTGGTGATAAATCCATTGGTATGTACATCCCGGGAATCATTGGTGTGCCCATGATTGCTCAAGGCCTAGACGAACTATGTGGTCGGGAAGTCCAAGTGAAGTTACACTAGATGTTGAATGAGAGCCTTTGGTAGAGAGACAACAAGGAAAGAAACATATAACCATGGTATGATTGAGATATAATATTTGAGTACTTGTATATTGACTTAGAGCATAGTGGATTAGGCTTTAGTGAACCAAGACGGTTCCCCTTGATTTTTCTTGAGAAGGTTTTTTGTGTCAACAAATTACTTGTGTTCTTTATTGTTTATTGTAAGCATTTGTGATTGTTAGCACACACGCTCACTATGTATTTTTTGATTTGATTGATTGACTATCTATTCAACCATAGTTGTGCATTGGGTTTGGAATTTGGGATCGACGTGAGATTGATTACGAGTAAATTAATTGAAGATTAACTTAATCAATCATCATGTGCGAAGTAGGCTGTGGTGACCAAAACAGTTCTCACATTATTTGCTAAATCTTCGCGGAAAGAGATCATTGTTGTGATTTATTTTTTAATTGGTAATCAATTGGGCTAAAATTGAAAAATCTATTCACCCTCCTCTAGATAAAGTGTGTATTGCTCCACGTGTATAATCATGAGGGAATATCCACATTGGGATCCCCTTCCCAAAACAACAATTGCATTTTTAGATAGATGGTGTGGAGTCTCTGAATAATGTTTTGCTCATCGGAATGACCAACCAAAAAGATTTGCTCGATGAAGCACTTTTAAGGTGAATAGGGCTTCTCATTTAATTTGGACTATGCTACAATGGGTTATTTTACTGTCATCCTAAAGAGTCACACATACTTCCGATTAAGCATATCGTTTGTTATGTGAGTGGGACTTTAACATATGGTATTTGGTATACCTTGAGACTAATGCTAAAATTGCTACCTATTTTGATACTGATTTGGCAGGGAATATATACGATCGTAAGAGCACTTTCAATGGGTGTTTTTACTTTGGAAATAACTTAGTCTCTTAGGATTTCTTTGTCTACTGTCGAGGCTGAATACATTGCAGCGGGGAGTTACTGCATGCAGTTGCTAAAGCAACTGTTGTTTGGCTAAAGCAATTGTTGTTTGATTACGGGATTTCTTATGATATCTTAATTGTGTATTGTGACAAATCGAGTGCTATCAACATCTCGAAGAATCTCATACAACACTCTAGGACAAAACATATAGATATATGTCACTATTTTCATCTGTGAGCTTGTTGAAAATAAGGTGATATCTTTAGAGTATGTCCAAACTCAAGATCAACTAGCCGATCTTCATAGAAAACCCTTTGATACCCCTAAATTTGAGGATCTTAGGAAATCCTAGGTATTTGTGTACTTGAGTGAGTGTCTGTTGAACTTAGTCTTAGAAGCATTAATAAATCATCATGCATAGATTAAGTCTTGACTGTATATATTTTCTTTTGTTATCTTGTCATTTGTTCCTCTATATGAGAATACAAAAATATTAGAAAGATGAAAATCTAAAAAGAGTTTTGACATCAAATTTAACACTCATTTTTAGGATTTAAGGTAATTGCATTATTTGTTTTTCTTAGTTTTTAATGCATTTGATGCATATTTTTCTTGTACTAGTAGTCGCGCACATGCGTTGCACATGATTCATTTCACGTTAGAACAAAAAAAGTAGATATATCAAGAAACAAAGTCATTAAAATGGCACACAATAATCTCATTCCCACCTTACAATGGTAAAGAATGCATTAACCAGCAAAAAATATTTTCTCATTACTTATTGCTCTCAAAAAATGGAGCAACATCTCAACAATTTGTCCATCACATTCAACATGAACACACACTATCGGACTTTGACCCCATTCTTAAGAATAAGGCCCTTTTACTATATGAGCAGCTGGACTTGTCGGACCAAGAAAATAAGAAAAATGGTTAAAAACTATGAATGTACTTAGAAACTTAGCATTTTGTTGAAAAGTTAATATTATTATTACATCATTTAGGATAAAGGAAATTAAGAAACAGTACAATATTAAAATGAAGTAAAGCTATGTAAAGACAAGAAAGTGTATGAATTATAATGAACAGATTGGTAAGATTGACATTTAACTAAAATCAAATTAAAAATACTTACAATTGCATTGATTAAATTGTGAGGCATGAATCAGATTAAGAGTGTCATTGTAGCAACCAAAGGCCAAAATTAACATTTCTTTTGACAATTCAAAAAATCACCATAGGCGGAACACATGTAGATGTTGCCCAAGCACACATGAAGTAAACAAAACCACAACTATCTAGCTACACCAAATATATCTCCTCAAGAAGTCCATTCAACAATATTAACCATAAGGAGTAGACTTTGAAAAAGAATAAAAGATTCATCATGAGGTTCATTAGCTTGAGCACTTTGTTTTCCACCTAGTCAAATGAGGCTTTGCTATTTCCTTCCATCCAAATGGCCCACAAAAAGCAAAATGGAGTTGTCTCAAATTCTAGTTGAAGTGGAACATATGAGCTAACCATTAGAATTTGCAAACCATCCCTATCACAACCTATGCAACTTAGTAAGCATATTAAAAATTGAATTTTTTTTAGTTTAATTTTATTGTTTCCTTGAAATTCAGATTGGAAATTGCAATTCTTAAGAACAGATTAAATATGACATGAGCATGCTAAAGTCACTAAGACCAAATGAATGATAAACTTGAATTCCATACCACATCAAATTTAGACAGAGAATTGAACTCCAACAATTTCAAAATAAAATCGAATTTCCACATACATTGGTAGAAATAGAGAAATTTCACAAGCCAGCCATACAATAGTTGACGACCAAAGGATAACTATAAGAAGAAAAACAAGGATCTTAGTTTGGAAGACACCCAAACTAAGATCAACTCTTGTTGCCATCAAAAATTTTCTACAATAGTGGTGGAAGAAAAATATCATAAATTACAATCCAAAAGTGACCCAGCAAAAAGGGAAAAAAATAAGATTGATCTTGGCATGGTAAGAATATTGTGTTCAACTCTATACAAAATCGCTATCACAATCCAAAGGAGAATAAACCCATATAAAAAATGCATAAATATTGTAGGTATATTTTCTACTTACCTCTCCTATGCTTGATCCCGCGATACAAGATTGAAAGCTATTGACAACACTCGTCATCGACTATAGCATCCTTGTGCTTGTCTGAGGAGTGAGAAACCATCTTGAACGTTTGATGGAAAGGGTATGGCAAGATCTATTAAAATTCCACTTCTAACTGTAAGCTGATTTTGATCCTTTTTTTTTATTTTACAAATTATGGAAAGTAGACGAGAAAATGGAACAAGAGATCTTTTTAGATGTTCTCTTGAGCCTTGCTATTGAACTTTTTTGCAAGATTTGAGTACCAAAACACTTTCTGAAATACATTGTCAGTGTTCTACACAATCTGAAAATAAGAAAATTATTTTTCGAAACAAATCCAAATGAGCCCTTATACTTTCCCTTTCTTCTCGTCATTCTCAATAGTCTAAACAGATGGTCAATCTGTGACATTTCCCTTATAACATATAAATTCAAAAAAACAACACTAGTTAAAAAATAAAGAATCAGTGAACGAAGACCAACACTAAAACACAAACTTTCAACTTTCAATATCTATTGTTTCCTCATAAACAAAATATAGGTGAAGTTGCAAGTTGCAACACATGTCAAGATAAAAACCCACAGAAATAAACTACTTTCTGACCTGTCTCATGATGGTTCTATATGAGAAAATGAAATGAAAGAATAACCTATAGAATTCAAACAATTTCCATAACCTATTTCTTCTATGCACTTAAATAAAATATTAAAGCTTCTTTCGTAAATGATATATTACTTGTACGTTGAACATTTATTCCATAATACAAAAAATTAAATCAATTATGATAATAATTAAGTAAAAAATAAATTGAGTTTAGAATGAAGGATATAATGGATAATAAACCTTCTTAAATGGGCAAAATAGGAAGTATGCCAAGATACAACAATTGAGGTATCTATGCCTCCACTATAGTTTAGAACCACTTTATTCATTTTTCACGTAGAACTCTCCCCCTTTAGAGCACCACAAGCTTCGATCTCTTTCAAGAAAAAAACATTTGATTAGACAATTTATCAAATAAGAGAAAAAATTGAATATATTTCATTTACTATCTCCACTTTGATTCACACAAAAACCCCTATCTCCATCTAATATCAATTCCGCTCTCACGCCATCAAAGTAAGACGGAAAATGAAAGAACAAATGTTTTAAATCAAAAGTTCAAAATTCATGCATACAGTAATAATAAGGGTACTAATCACATTCTTATGAATTTCAGTCCACACAAACAAATGGAAATTTCACAAATAAGATTGCACTATCTCCTTATATTAGAAGTTGTTGAATTTCTTATAGTCGTCTAAAATCATAGTCATGAAGTTTAGTGGATTCTAAAGCAACTATTTTATTTTGACTTTTCATTTGCTTTCTTTTTTCTTAATTGGGTTGGGTGAGTGGTTCTTGGTTGCAAAATAAAACAATCACAATACCTAGAATGCTTCCAACATGTCTAGGTTGTGCAAGATTAACATAGCAAAAGTAAGTGTGATTGCTCTATCATGCATATAGTGACTTTGATGTTTTTCATCCACACGCACACAAAGTTAGCACTACCATGGGAAGAGACACCCCCTTATAAACCAATTCTTGGAGTACCTCTATTTGATTATTGGCCTCCAATTGCAGGAGGAATAGAATTAACCTAAAACAAATCAAGCACAATGAAATTTCCACGTAGCCAATTGCATAAAAAGCACAAGAATATATTAATACAAGTGTTAGATGTAGGGTAAATATTAATATTCGAAACCCTATGATTTTCATACCATCTGACCTTGCTAGTCTTATGTATGTAGGAAAGTAAAAGGATCGAAGAGTTCACCTGAACACAGATCTTTACCTACAATTCACATAAACAAAATTAAACTAAACACACATCCAAAAAATTTTCTATAAAAAGTCTATTTCTATAATACAATACACCTTGATGGGTAGATGTATGGAATGCCGAATTAGAGATTGCATGATTGAAATAAAGGAATGCACCATATAAAATCTCCCTGATGATCGGTGGAACCTGCCATCAAATTCAAAACTAGCACAAAAAAAATTCACCTACAATTGATATTCATTTTAATGGCACCCTAGTCCAAGAAATTTGTGGCCAGATCATCAGCACAAATTGATGCATCAGCACTATCAAACCAAGAATTTGATGGTAGGTTTTGCATTAGTTATATCTTCTCCAAATTATGACGTATAGTTGCAACTGCTTTGGCAATAGATTTGCTAGTCTTGAGCTTCAAAGAATTGAAGTAAATTTTCCTCCTCCATGCAAATAATCACTAATTAAACACTAATGAAAAAAAAACAAATTGCAATTAGCTCTTTTAATTAATAGCTTATGACAGGACCAAAGTTAGTAGAACTTGATTTTCTTCAATGGGATTTTTATTAGGCACGATTGAACCATTCGTTTCAATTATGTTTTTATTTGTTTTCTCTTAATCAAGTGGGAAGTAATATAATATTGAAGAGACTATAGACAGTGAGTAAAGTAATAACTTAGCAGTTATTGGAGACAGGAGACAAAAATGCAATAACAATCCAAATATGATGTGATGCTAATGTTACCTCAATTCCCTGGCTGCCATTTTCACTTCTCTTCACTCATGGTTGTGTGAAATTTGTTTATATAAATGATATGTTGTCTAGAAGAGAAGTAACGGGAGAGGAAATGAAACTTATAGAAATAAGCAAACGGTCAATTGGTTCGTAAGATAAAAATCCTAAACATTCAATTTTCCCTTTTCTCTTATATTTTTCATGATTTTCAAACAATGTAGATGTTGATAAAGGATAGAGACCTCTAAAGATGTAGGCTTTTTGTGTGTGTGTGTGTGTGTATGCCTAAAACCAACAACCAACTCTCTCTAGAGTCAATTGCAAAGCTGTCTTGCTTAGTTAAATAGATTAGAATTGAAGATCTAATGCGATGAAGTCCTTGCCTTCTAATTCTCTCCAGTCATGGACATCACCCTATTTTCGATGCACCACTGAGCACCTTCAATAGTTCGTCCTTATCCTTCATCCTTAGGATGCCTAAAATTTTCATTCTTTACCTTTATTGCACAAAAATGAGGTAAGACAAATTGGAAATACATATTCTGCAATGATTACAACTAATAATCTCATAGAAATGATTGTCTTATCATCAAAACCTTAAAAGAATTTTATCAAACACCTTTTGTGCCCCGGTTGATGGGTGGGGTTGTGGTGGTCCGACAATGGTTTTGAATTGGGGTTTAATTGGTTAGGGTTTTGGTGTGATGATGGTTGGTGGCAATGGGCCAGCGAGTGGGGCTTGGGTTGTGGCGATAGCCTTTGTTGATGGTTGGGCGGGAAGGGGTGACTGAGGTATTGTAGAATCAAAACATGGAGAAGATAAAGTTACCTGAGAGAGAATGACGCCTTTGCTGCCACAACTGGTCGTTACTATCCTTGCTTGTTGCCGTTACTATCATTGCTTGTTGTCGTCACCATTGATAAGGGGAGAGTTTTGGGATTTTGAGGGTGAGCAAAAAGAGTAAGCAATGGAGAGAGCCAGAGTGAATAAGAAAGAGAGAGAGACGGTTGCTAGTGCTAATTAATGCATGAATTGAAGAGGGTAGCGTTTTGGCTTTTTGAATAAAACTAACGTAGATGTAACATGATATGAGAGGTTAGGACTAGGGATACAAGTTTCATTCGTCACTTTATTAAAGTTAGTTTAGTCAATCAAAAGTTTTTCTACTTAAGGTGCTTTTAGAAGTAGTATAGATATGTTTATCTTAAAAAATTTAAAAACATTGGAAAATAATTTTTAAATTTTTTTCCTTGTTCATGATCATGGTAATTCACACTTTGGTTTGCATTAAAATTATTTCATCCTTAAATTAAAGTTGAAATGTACATTGTTATGAGTCATATTAGGAGGTAGAGAACTTACTGGCATAAATCTTATTGCATAATCCATTAGCCAAAGTCTTTTTTATCCTAGTGTGCTTCTATAGTGTTTACCTTTGAAAAATTCATGAACCAAGTACACGCATGTCATTCACCTTTACACTTAGCAGTTTTATTAGTTTGAGTTATTAATGATCTTAAATGACTTTAAGTGTTGGTAATAAGTGAACACATGGCTAAAGGTTAGTTAAACGTCAATCCCTTAAAAAATGTCAAAGGCCAATTGTGAGAAAAGGGCCAGTGTGGCCAAATCTAAAATGGCAAGATATAAAGAAATGACTAAAAATAATTGCACTTGAATTATGAGAGTACTTATACTTAATTGTAAATTGTTTGTTTGTAAAGCTCAAAGAGCTTATGTTAACCTTGATTAGAAGCACACATTAAAAGTATATAATTCACAATCGTGTTGATTGAAGAGAGGCGGAGTTGTCAAAAAGAGAATATTTAAGATAGTTACTAATTGGTCATGTATTCACTTAGACAATACATTATGATTTCACGATGAACATATTAATATTTTAAACTAAGTGGAATCATTTATGTTCTAGAGTTGGGCTTTACACACGATGCATTTGAATTTGTCTAAGTTGTACAAAATTTGATCAAGTGTGAGTGAAATTAAACTAAGGGAGGAAACATTGCTATTGGATGTATGAAATTGAGTTCTACATTTCTTGAATAAGCCTTGAAGTAATGTAATGAGATTATGAATTTTGGATTGAGCATTTATAATGCTAAATGTGTAATTTTCATAATTATGAACATTGAGCATTTGTTGTTTCAAATTGAAATTTGTATTTGATTTTGATCAAAATTCATCCATGCATGTGCATTGAATTGTATTGAGATGATGCATCACATCCATGCATGAGTTCTAAGCTGTAAAATAAGGAGTCTGAGTAACCCCGAGTTGGGAATATGGACCAATTGCAGCCATTTGAGCTGTTGTGTTTATGGAGACTTAGTATAGGTTGTATATGAGCTTGAGAGTGTTTTTATGTTCATTCATGGCCTAGACTAAAGTACTCTTTACTTCTTCATTGTTGACTTTTACATTTTACTGTCTTTTATTTATTTAGTCATTTTGGTTTGTTGTGACATATACATATTCTTAGTCATATTCTTGATTGTTTATTATATTTAACTTTGAGTTGTATTGTTTGTACCTTGATTAATTTTACTTGCATGATTTGGCTAGTTGATATGCATTCATATCTTCTTGTTATACTATGATTCTATGTCATGATTGTTACAAGTCATCATTGGATTGAAATTTATAGCAAATAAGATAAGAATAAATTGGGTTACTTGATTTTGTACCGTGGTTATTGCATGTTGTCAATGGGTTGGTATTTGTGACAAAAATGGGGAGAATATTTTAGGTACATGTGAGAGGAATCAGGAAAATTTACTCTTGACTAGGCTAGATAGGTTGTATGTGATAATAGAAAGGGCAATACTCAAGGGAAGTAAATTTGCAAACTCGGCATGAAGACACCTATTTTTCTTTGTTTATTTTTCATTATTATTTTACTTTTAAACACCAACTAAGGGGGTGAACTTAATGTGTTTCATATTGATAGATCAATAGGTTCTCAAGCCTCTTAGGCAAGTTAAGTTATAACATGTTAAATATTTGCATTTGCATGATGTATACTTAATTATGCCCTATACTTATCTTGGTGCTTTCCAAACATGTGATTATGTTCTATATTTCTCTAACGTGATATTTTTCGCGAGGTTTTTGTTTGAGTGGTGATGTGCAGGACTACGATCTTCAAGTTTCATCCAAAGAAGTAGGTTTTAGTACTAGATAGAGATTTAAGATCTGTACATTAGTGTTGAGATTAGATTTATAATTCTATTTTTTGAATGGTTTGGGGTTGTAACCTTAAATTCTAACTTGTGTATTTTGTCACAAAATTACCAAAGGGGGAAATTGTTAGATCATATTTGTAATTAACTAATTTTGTGGATTCCATTATAAATCTCAATATTTTTTATGGTCATAATGCTATCAAGTTCAAGATCTAAAAGTCCATTGAAAGGAGGTGAACAAGTGTCAAAGCAATAATTTCGTATGTACCTTAAAGCTTGGGACAATGTAACTCTAAGAATAAAATTAAATTTTTAAAACTTTATTGAATTTCCATTTTAATTATGTTTAAATTGTGAATTTCAATTGCAAATTTTTTTGTCCTATTTAGTGTGTATATTCAAGAATAATAATTATTGAGCTTAAAATTGGTTTTTATGGTTATTCAATGCCAAACAGTCAAAAACATTGAAAAGATATCATTTGTAGGTTACAAGTGCAGGCCAAACGGTCAAAAACATTGAAAAACATTGAAAGCCATCATGTGCAGCTTACACACAGCGGCTATATAATACAGTGGCTTTGAGAAATCTTTTGAAATGCAACGATTTCAACACTCTAATAGACCTATCAATTGTTGGGATCATTTTAGTTCTTTTACACTTGGCCATACTAATCTATACTTTTTTAATTATCATCTATTATTTTATTTTTGGGCAACTCGATTCGAATCAGGTTCATCATAACCTTTTGGTGGACATGACCATTGAGGAGGTGTTGCTGCGAGCGTCTATATTGAATCTTGGAGTCGCTGGTGTCCGTCAGTACCCTCACGTGAGGAGGCTCAGCTGCTTTAGGACAAAGATCACATGCTTTCGGACTCACAGGCCAACTCTTTCCTTTTATATTATATATATATTATACACTCTATTTTATAAAGACTTCAATTAATTGTTGGTTTTCCTATAGATATACTCGTATTCTAATTTATTTAGTTATAACCATAAACTATATTTTTACCAATTTAGCTATTGTTCTTTCTATTCATGAGCATTCTATTGTTATTGACCACATACCATTATTAAAAGTGCTAATAATCTTAGTTCGTATTATTGCTCTTATTTCATCTATTCTTTGTGTTAAAATATCTTATTTAAGTTGACACTCTATTGTTTAATGGTCGTATTTCGTGTTGACATTTTATAAGGAAATATACACAATATAAAAATTTTGTTATTACAGTAATGACTTAGACACTTAAAATGAACATTTAGTTATTTTTAACTTAGGTCGATTATGATGAAAATGGAATTGGAAGCAATTCGATTATAATTCTTAGGTGATTTCAAAAGAAAATATTTTCTAAACCATTTTTAAGGTTTGAAAATATTGATTGAGTCATAATCAAACTCCTCTTTGAGCAACACCCATTAGTGCTCAATAGGATTAGTTTTTGCTTGGTTTTGTGCTTCAAAAACCGATAGGGACCGAGCTATGTTCACTAGGCTTGGCTAAGTCGGTCTCTTGATGACTTAGAGACTTAGAAGGGAAAAAGCCATGGGGGAACAACATAGAGCTCGCTGGAGCGATCCTTCATGGTTGCTCGAGCCGTGAGCACCTTGAAAGGTTTGAAACGTGGTTTTCACTCCAGTGTCAACTGTCATCCTACCGATCAAATAGTCGTTCGCGAATCTTAGTTTTCTTATTTACTAAGACTATCCTTATTTTAAACCTTTAAATAGGGACAACCTTTCTCACAAATAAGCTAAGCCTCTTGTAAGATTTCTAAGAGAAAAAATCATTTTTCTACCTTGAGAGCTTCTACCATAACTTAGATCCTAAATCTAAAAACTGCTACTAGAGATTCTACCCAACCTCATAATTTGGACAAGAAGATCTTGTTGGTGATAAAATCATTGATGTGTGCATACCGAGAATCGTTGACGTGCCCATGATTGCTCGAGGCTTAGAAAATCGTGCGGCAGGAAGGTCCAAGTGAATCTACACTAGACGTTAAAGAAGGGCTTTTGGTGGAAAGATAACAAGGAAAGGAACATCTAACTATGATATTTGTTGGCGTATAAGTTTTAAGTACTTGTATATTGACTTAGAGAATAATGGATTAGGCTTTGTTGAACCAATAAGCCTCCCTGTGATTTTTACCGAGGAGAGTTTCCACGTCAAAAAATCACTTGTGTTCTTTATTGTTTATTGTATACACTTGTGAGTGTTAGCACACATGCACACTATATGTTTGTGGATTTGATTGATGGACTATATATTCAATTATAGTTGTGTATTGGGTTTAGGATTTGGGATAAACATGAGATTGATTACGAATGAATTAATTGAAGATTAATTTAATCGATCAACATGTGCAAAGTGGGTTGAGGTGACTAAAGGAGTTCTCACATTATTTGCTATATCTTTATGAGAAGAGGTAATTGTTGTAATTTAGGTTTTAATTGGGTTAAAATTGAAAAACATATTCACCCCTTTTTAGGTAAAGTATCTATTTCTCCACGTATATAATTATGAGAGAAGATGCACACCAGGTTCCCACCCCCGGAACAACAATGTGCTTTTCAGATAGATGGTGTGGAGTCTCTGAATAATATTTTGCTCATCAGAATGACCAGCCGAAAGGATTTGCTCGATGAAGCACTTTTAAGGTGAATAGGGTTTCTCATTTTATTTTGGCTATGCTACAACGGGTTATTTCACTGCCGTTCACTTCTCTGCAGTTTCTGCTTATTGATACTCTCCAAAAGTAAAAATCTTCGTTAATGCTTATTTTAATAGATGTTTGGTTTTAGACTTGGGCATTTGGAAGTCCAAGTGGAGATAAGCCTTCCTAATGAAAATAGTCATGTACAAATTCTCCAGATTCACACAAACAAGATGAAGGAGAATGCTCTTGGTATGTGACTTATGCCTTCCACATGCATGTTTTGTTTTGGTTTGGTTTGGTTTTTCTCGCGATGTTAGAATATTCAGTAATAGCCTCTATGTGTACTTGGGAATCATCTTTATTATGATGTTTCAAAATAAAATTGTAGATTGTTTCACATACACATTTTTTTGGGTTATAGGTATATTTGCTTCTTGAGAAGTGTTGGAGCCAGTAGTGAGAAGAGAAAGCGTATATCCAGAGAAATAGGGAATAGAGTATTAAAATAAGAGTATCATCTAGGTGTGAAACGGTAGTCCCGATGCTTTACTTGTAATATTTAGTATGAGAATTGTTGCTACCTTACTAGTATGATGTTAAGACAGTTTAACAAAGCCATGTGCAGTTGTGCACCTTAAGTTTCTCCAAGGGCCATATTGTCCTTAAAATTGTAGTTCTCTGTCTGTTTTCACCAACTTTGGCCATCTCAATCTTTTTGTAGTACCTTCTACTTGAATTAAGTTCTCTTCATATAATCATTGGCCTTGTCACTACATGACTAAACTATCTTATTGGCTATATTTCATCGTACTCCATTAGCCATTTAGCTCATTGAGGCCTAATTTCTTTATCAAATCAAAGCATATTCGTAAAGATATGACTCTTAAGGTTTATGTTGGCCATCAACATACCCCAACTCTCTACTTTTTCCAGTATTTGGACTAGTTTTGACAAATATAAGACACTAAGCACGGCCCATGCGAAGTCTCATCCCACCCACTCTGAAGTTGAGATGGCTAGTGGTTGAAACATAGAGAAATATATAACCTATATTTATATAATAAGGGACAAGACAATTCAAATCCTTCAAGACATAAACTTATCTCAAAGCTTTTTGCGGTTCAAATTAATTTCGAATTTTAATCCAATGGTTCAGATCAATCTCAAATTTTATTTTCCCGCCTAAACCACCTTCTATTTTTGTTTTCCTAATCACTCTTAATCTCCCCTAATCTCATGCCCCTCTCTCTCTCCCCCACAAATCTCCCCCAAATAATTCCCATTCTCATACCTCTCTCTCCCCCCTCTACTTCCCTAATCACACCCAATCTCCCCCAATCTCATTCCTCTCTCTCTCTATCTCACTCCCCACAAATCTCCCCAAATATTCTCCTATCTCATGTCACGCCTCTTTCTCTATCTCTCTCCCCTTTGATTCCCTATTCATGCCCAAATCTCCCCTCTTTCTATTGTCGTTGCATTCCCCTCTTCTCTTTCTGCTACTGCTCAACCATTACCAGCAGAGTCACAATCCAGCAAGGTAATTTATCTCTCCCTTTCCCTTTCCCTCTCCCTCTCTCTATGTATGTGTGTGTGTTCTTTCAATGCTGCCCAACCCAACATCACCAACCCCTACCTCTCCCTCTTCTCTTCGGCACTGTCGAGCCCTCTATCCCCAAACCACACCAATGGTTCACCAAAATCCACCATAGCCCAACAACTTTTTTTGCCTCTCTCTATCCCTCTCTTTACCTTTCTTTCGCTGTTCTTTTGGCCCTGCCCAACCCTCGATATCCAACTGATGTCTCCCCCTCTTTTTTTTGACAATGGCTAGGATTTTGGACTGGTTTTTTCAAAGATAAGACACTAAGCATGGCCTAGGCGAAGTCTCTTCCCACCCAATCTAAGGTTGAGACGGCACGTGGTTGAAACATAGAGAAATATATTAGTACTAGTTATTGCCCATGCCTGAAGGTACTATATAACACAAAGGAAAAATCGCAAGCAATTGCCCAGATTAAAAAGAATGACCTAAATAATATCCATGTTGATATCTTGCATTTGAAATATGCTTCATGCCAATATTATAAAACAAATTATTTCTGAAGTTCTAGTTAGGAGAAATTTGGTGTCTTACCCCTTTTCGGTCTAATATACAAAGGTTTCAAGAAAAATAAAAGGAAAACATTTTTAGAGTGGGATCCGGTCACAACTAATTCCGTTCATTTTTTCCGCAATATTGCAATATTTATCTTTGGAGTGTGCAACTCTCATTTTTTTAGGGTGTTTGCATTTGAAATAAAAGTCGAGTGTGTAAGGTGATCTACCCTTCCTTGACTGTCGAATATTGCATGATTTAAGGAGTCTTGGTTCTCCTTCATTGGTAGTCGAAATTTATGCACAATTAGAGAATACCACCTTCCTTATCCAACATAAATGCGAAATTTCCTCCCTAAAATGTCTCCTTATATGTTGCAACCAAAAACAACTTTGATTTTCTCATAATGTGCCCATAATCGGTAACCAGCTTTCCTTTGATTTTTCTCAATATCAATAGTTCCCCATTTTCTCGTTTACGCATGTGTAAATCAACTTACTCACTTGCAACCTCTATCTCGGTCGCCAATGAAAACGAAGATATGTCAACTAAAAGGATTAAATACTAAAAAAAAAAAGAGAGAACAGGCAAAGAAAAATGAATGAGCAATTATTATCGGATATGAAACTGATGAACTAAATTTACCTCTGTTCAACCTCCCAACTCTTCAACCCAAAACCATCATAGAATCTAAACTTGTCACCATCACCACCACCATTCCAACCCCTACAAAGAATTTTTAAATTAAAATTTGAGAAATTTTATTTTCCTAAAAGATGCTTTCAAATACAGCCCCTAGTTTAATTCAAGTTATTTTTTAAGTTTAGACTTTTTGGTTTGCAGGAGGAGGTCAACAAGTCAACATTTCAAATAATTGAAATTATAAATAAACACCATGACACTCAAATGGATCAAACTCAAAAGTTTTTATATAAACCAGTGTGAAACATTGAAATTTCATACACCAAAATCAAAAAAATGGTAGAAAATGCCACTTTTTTCCTCATCTTCCTCTCTCACACCGCCAACATCTACACAACCCATTCATAGCCATAACTGCATCACACCACTGAATAATTGCATCACACCACTAAATCCAGCATTTCGACCAAAAATTAAAAAAAAAATAACATTAACCTAAAGATCAAAAAATGTAAGAAAAATTAACCAAATGAGATCAAATTTGATCAACCAAATCAAATCAAACCACTGCCATTGAACCACCCAATTCCACCAAAATAAAACATTATCCATTGAAATAAAAAATTTAGAAAATTAAAAAGAAAACAAAACAAAACAAAAATTGAGGGAGAAATCAACCATAATGAATTGATTGGATTGTGTAATCCTTGATGGTCGGTACCTGTGTTAGATCCCTGTACAAAAAATCAAAAAAATTACCAACAAAATCTAATGATGCTCACATTTCATTAAGGCAGAATTGATATATGTGGAAATCAAGGATATGATTGACAGGGTTATGCTAGTGGTTTTGTTAGTGGTTGATGGGTGGCCATGGTCGAGGGGTTGAATGTTGTTCGATGGGTGGTATCATTTGGCCCTAGTTTTCATAGCCCATGTGAAAGCAGGACAAAAAGGGTTCTATGGTGGTCTTTAAGGAATTTTGTCGAACACGTGGTGTCTATGATGGACGGTAAGTGTGTGTGAGAGAGATAGAGTGGGGCTACAGTGTGGGGATCCTGGGTGGTGGCATGGGTGGGGGCGGAGTCGATGGCATGGAGGTGGGTGGGGCTGGAACCATAGACAGACAGAAACAAAGAGCTGGGGAAGAAGATAGAGAAACGGAGAGAGAGGGAGATGAAGAGTACCTCATTGGTGGTTCTGGTGGGTCACATTGGTGGTTCGTCCTTGGATGCTCCGACTGACGGAAAGGAGGTGGCTATGGCTGTGGCGGTGGTGCTATTAGTTGGTGGTAAAGAGAGAGAGAAACCTAATTATTAGGGCTAATTACACCAAAAAAGGAAGCATATTTCTTGATTACAGAAGTGAAAAAAGGAAAAAAAGGAAAAACAGATAGAAATCAGAGGAGATATAATCTGAGAGAAAGAGAAGGAAACCAGACACGAAGAAAAAATGTATAGAAAGGAAAGAGCCAAAGAAGCAGAAGAAGAAAAAGGAACAGAAGAGGGAAGTACTTGGTTGGTCGATCATCTTCTCAAGCTTGATTTCTTAATTATAGAAGTGAGAGAGAAAGAGAGAGGCGCGAGGGATAAAGGCATCAGTCAAAAAATGTTGGTGGGCGGAAAAAAAAAATTTAATACTCACTGTAGATCGTTAGATCAAAATTTTTGAAATGATCTGAACCGTCTTTTATGTTGAGATTACATTATCTATTAGATGTGTTTATGTTTTGTCTCAAAACGATCTGGAGCTCTCTTTATCTCTAAAATTTAAAATCAACTCTATTTTATTATATAAATAATAAGGGACAAGACAATTCAAATCTTTCAAGGCATAAACTTAACTCAAAACTTAATTCAAATCCTGAATTTTAACCCAATGGTTAAGATCAATCATGAATTTTTTTCACGTCCAAACCATCTTCCACTTTTACTTTCCTAATCATGCCCAATCTCCCCTTATATCACGCTCCTCTCTCTCCCTCCAAATATTCCCCAATCTTTTGTGTCTCTCTCTATTTCTCTCTCCTCTACTTTCCTAATCAAACCCAATCTACCCTTATCTCACGCCTCTCTCTCCTAGCAAATCTCCCCCAAATATTCCCCAATCACATGTCTCTCTTTTCCCTCTTTTGTCCTTAATCATACCCAATCTCCCCTATGCTTACGCCTCTCTCTCTCTCCCTTTAAATCTCTCCCAAATATTACCCAATCTCATGTCATGCCTCTCTCTCTATCTCTCTCCCCTCTGTTTCCTTAATTATGCTCAAATCTCCCATTTTTCTCTCATCGTTGCTTCCCCTCTTCTCTTTGTGTCGTTGCCCAACCACTACCAGCAGAGTCATAGCCAAGCCAAAGCCTCCGCTAGGTAATTTTATCTCCCTCCCTCTCCCCCCCTCTCTCTCTTTCTCTCTTTGAGTTGCCCAACCCTCCATCACCAACTATTGTCTCCCCCTCTTTTCTTTGGTGCTGCTGAGCCCTCCATCCCAAACCCATAGTAGTAGTTCACCGAAACCCACCATAGCACACCAATACTTTTTGCATCCCTTTCTCTATACTTTCGGCACTGCCCAGTTGCTTGACTTTGAAAATGGTACACCCATGGGCAAATGGCCAACAGTACTAATAAATCGGTAGTCCGAGATGGATCCTTAGGGAATTGGTTTGGATTCAAGAAGGAAAAAATAAATAACAATCAAAGAGAGTTGAGTATTTGTAAACAAAACATATTTAAAGGAATTTGTTATAGAAAAAGATTATTCTCTAGTTTCGGGATTAGGTATCAGTCATGTAAATCAAATATCTTATTCATGCAATTATATTGTAATTATCTTAGTTGAATTCCAAAGTTAGTGTAATCAACCGGAAAATATAACTATGAAAAACAATTTTTGATTGAAAAGAAAATTAGAATTTAAGAACTAATATTGTAGAGTCGCAAGGAATTATGAGTATTAATCATACCAAAAAGTCAATCTTGTTAATAATTAATCAAATAAGTTTAGAGAGTACATTACCTTAATAAAAGTCATTCATTCAATCGAGAAATATTTGAAAAGATAAATTATTCAAGAACAAGAAAAATATAATTGCTTTCATAAAATATTCAACGTACAATCATGAAAACCATACCCTAGCTATAGAATAAAAAAAGAATTACTTATTCACCATAAGTTATTTCTTCAATAAAGTATAAAGAAGTCTAAGAAGAGGTGTCTAGGCAGAGATTAGCCCCCCTACTAACTATACACAACCCAACAAATAAGCAAACTCGAAATAAAAATTGCTAAAGACTTCTACTAGGGCTAAATGACTTGGGCATTAATTTGGAGGCACGTTCGAATGGCTAGCATGCATTCGAATGGTGAATGGTCATTGAAATGGTGAAAACTCACCGGAAACTAAACTTGGCCTGTGCTTTCAAACGGCCCCTCATCGTTTGAGCAGTGGGACTCCATATCGTATCTTGCGTTCCAACGAACCATCTCCATTTGAAAAGTACAAACTCTCAGGAATTTCTCCAATTTTCTTCATTGCTCCTTGAATTCGAACGGCCTTGAACCATTAAAACGGTGCTACTTCATCTGGCATTCTCTGACTTGCAATCTTTTATTACACTTCAACCCCCTTGACTTTACTTTATTCTCCACTTAGCTAGTCATTTCGTCAAATCACTTCTTTTACCTGCAAAATTACCAAAATAATATAAATCACATAAGAAATATTATATCAAAGAATAATTAATATAATAACTCAAAAACATTGCAATTCGTCATAATACTTTTAATGATGAATCACCAGTCCTCCATCACCAACCGCTGCCTCCCCCTCTTCTTTTCAGCACTACCTTACCCTCCATTATCAACCGTTGTCTCCTCCTCTTCTCCTTGGCACTCTCCAACCCTTAATTTGTTTTTTCGGGATCCAAAAAACCCTATGTCTTGCTTGATTTGTGCTTCAAATATGTTAATTTACTATAAATACCACTTATGTTTTCTTTTATAGATTATCCACGATGGATTTTACCGGACCAAGCATGTGGAGCATAAAAGATCAGATATTTTTTCAATTTTTGTTTACTAGAATTCTATGTCGTTGTGTACATATTAGTGGAGTCATACTGTTGGTGTATAGCTGCATATCAACTAAGCTTGAAACTTCACCTCGACACTGAGTTACGTTGGATATCCTATTGGGAATGTAGAGCTTCTTATGGGAAATTATTGGCTGAGAATTGAGTTAACGGAAGGTTGTCATAGTTGTTGAGTAGAACATGCTGGCTTGTATGATTGTGTTTGTGTTTGTTTGATTAAGGGTACTGGTGAATTTATAGACATGCATTTGTTGGTCTGTGATACCTAATTACCATGAGGTTTCTATGTGTTGCTTCTTCTTTTTTTTTTTGTGCATTTTGTCTGATCTTTATCTTTATTTTTTTTGTTGTTTTATTTACATCTAGACATTAAAGTAATGCAATATTGTTGGCTGTCGCACTTTTTGTGACCGTTTCAACCTAAGCCTAATAAATGTAATGCAGGAAAGAAAATGAAAACAAAAGAAACTTGGTGTTATTTCCTATGTAGTTGACCAAAGTTTATGTTTATGTTTCAATTCTATGGTTTTAATGATTATAGATCTGTTTGTATGGTAGTAATAATTATGTCCGAAGCATTCATCGTTGTACCTAGAGTTTTTATTGGTATGGTGATATGGGAAGTGTAATGACGGAATGAATATTTAAATTTCAGAATTACATACTGATGGACATTGTTTTTCTTGATGTTCTGTTCTTTTTTTGTTTTTCCATTTGTATTGACTAGAGTATTTGATTTGGTGCAATCGTCATTCCCCACTAATAGAAGTCAAAAAAAGGGCTTGGGGTGATAGGATTTAAGACAAGTTAGGACGAACAAGTGAAGTCGTTAAATATAACAAGTCTAGGAGCTGAAGGAAGTGAAAATTGGTTCGATCACCAAAAGAGGAAGATTAAGAAAGTCTTAATTTAATATCGCCACAAAAAAATGATCAATTTGTGACTAGTTTTCATGCAAGTCACTTTTGACTTTTAGTGACACTTATAGCAGGGACTCGGTGACGATAAAAAAAAGTTGCCACTAAAAATTTTTAGTGGCAATTTTTCACGCTATTAAACACTATTTCTTGTAGTGATTTAAAGATGCCAATCAAGAAGCTCTACATGCTTTATTGAAATGGCAACTTAGGCAGTGTTATTCAGAATTAGACTAGACCGGCTGATCTGATTCTAGAATTAGACCGCTTAAGTATTCAACCATTAAAAACTCAATTAAAATGGACAAATTTTTATCAAAACCGGAGTAAACCGGACGGTTCAACCAATCCGGTCATCTTTTGCTTTGGTTCACCTTTTGCTTCGGTTCAACCAATCCGGTGTAAAATGTTTAAACTAAGAGTAATACTAAATGAACTTAAAAATTAGACTTTATAATCTTAACTATTGAATAGATAATGGGTCTCAATAAATGTTGGGATCCACAGTGAAATCAATGGTTGAGATTATCAAGTCTAATTTTTAAGTCCACGTAACATTGCTCTTAAACTAATGTGCTAACTGGCAAAAAAATAGTGCTAGTTGGCTTAAGGCTGTCAAGCCAACGCTTTGGTTCACCTTTTATAGAGGCATACCACTTCTTTTCTTGCTAGTGTTTTTCGATATGCAATAACTTGTCAACAATGTTAGTGTACTAATAGTCTTCTCTCATTGCTTTATAATTTTTCTTTTCAAGTTTTTTTTTTGTATTTTTTATTATAATATTATTATATATGTCAATCTGCAATTCCTATTTGTTAATTATTGATATTATATTAAATTTTATAATTACCTAAAAAATAGGCAATTTGTGATTTTTTTTGTGTGTTCTTATTTAATCTACCATAGCATAAAAATGTTATTTTTGTACCTACTCAAAACTTTTGGTATATTCATCATTTTTATATTTTATCTTTTATTATACGGTCGGTTCAACCAATTGGTCCAACAGTTGAACTAATGAACTATTGATCCGATCCTTCTGTTAGTTCAATGTTTAGTCCGGTTTTGATAATATTGGGCTGAGGGAGAAGTAGATTGGGGGGAGTAGAAGCCATTTGCTTTGGCAAAGAAAAGATCAATATTTCACATTTCTACAATTACCTTCAGGACATCGTCCAGTATTAGTCTGCAAGTGTGTTAGGCTTCATAAATGCTCAAAAAAATTACAATAATCACAATTTTGTATCAATGGTTTATTCATTATTTTTCCTGTTATTTACATTCATTTTTCTTATAAGGACATCTATCTCACCCAAGTCATGACGAGACCTGATGCTAATAGTGACTTTTGGAAAAATTCATTTATAATCTTCCTACTTTGTTTGCCGAGAAAGTAATAATAAGATTTATAAGAAAAAATGGAGGAATGATTATATTAATGGTAGTGATAAATTTGATAAATATTGTGAAGAAGTTGATAAGGAAGGGTGTTTGGTAGGTACCTTCACTTGGTAAGTACCTTAACTTGGTACCGGTCAAGGGTTCGAAACTTACTAGGTGCAAACACTCCTTTGGGCCACTGGTCCTAGATTTACCCCCTATGCGTGGAGAACCAGCTTTGCATGTAGGTTCAGCATTAGTCCCGACCGAAGGGTTGGGATAGCTGGAATTCAAAAAAAAAAAAAAAGGAACGGTGCTCATCATCAGCAATAATAGCTGATCAAGCTAAGGATGATCCGGTTATTCATACTCACCCAAAGTTGCAGATTATTCGACGGAACTCTGTGCTTAGCTAAAGCTGCCGATTGTGGGCAGGTGGTGGAGTCTCCTATTTTTAATTGTATTCTATGTGTAGGTGGTGAGGTTGAGTGTTTGAGTAGGACACATGTAACTATACACTTGTATGACTATATATATATATATATTGAATAGCCATCTTCTGCCTTTGCAATCGGTGAAGCAAAGGTTCCTTTGTTTGTTTTGTTTTTTTTTTAGGTTATTCATTGAAATCAGTACAGTGAACTAGTCAATGAATGCATCAATGAAGATTTGACTTTATGTAATTATCTTAATCTTAAGGTTCAACTTTAAAGAGAAGGCCTAATAGGAACGAAAGAGTGAGGTGAATGTTGTGATCAATTTACTTACCATCTTGATCCAAGTCCTACCATAAAAATTAAGTCCAATAAAACTAAAAAATACTCCAAATTTAATAAAAGAAGAAAAAAGAGAAAATATGATAAGAATGTGCCGACTACAAATGTGGCAAATTTGGTCATTATGCCAATAAATATTTAACCAAACAAAAAATCAATGAGATTGTTCAAGATAATGATCTTAGAGATCAATTATACAAAATATCTCAATAACATGGAAGATTCTTCTGCTTCTTTGTCTTCAGATGATGATAGAGGAGGGAAAAAAAATTTAAGCACCAGTTATAGTGGGAGTGAATAGTGGTGGGTGGCAGTGGTGGTAGTGGGAGACGATGATGGTTGTGATGAGTGGCGATAACCGTGGTGGTAGTGACAACTGTGGGTGGTAGCGGTGATAGTGGTGATGGTGGGTTTGGTTGGAGGTGGGTGTGGGTGACAGTGGCTAGCGACAATGTTGGACAACGACGAGTGGTGGTAGGTTGTGATAATGAGTGGCAGTGGGTGGTGTTAGGCAACAATGGTGGTGGTGGGTGCTGACAATGGGTGGTGATAGTGGGATGATGGTGACAATGGTGGTGGGTGGTGGTGGTAGACAACAATGATAACAATCAGTGGTAGACAACAATGATAATAATCAATGGTGGGTGGTGATGGTGATGGTGACGGTGGTGGTGATAGCAGCGGCGGCATAGGCAAAGTCAGTATAGGCCTAGAGGGGGCACTAGCCCACCCTAAATATTCTCTTGTTATTACCCATGTGTTATAATCTTTAGCTTATTTTAGTGGTGCTAGGCTCCTAGTTAATGGTGCCCACCCATGATCCAGTGGTGCCCACTCGTGAAGGTCATGACCCATATGGGAATGAGCCCACTTTCTATTTATTTAAATTTCTTAGGTCATTCATTGTTAACTCATTCACACTTTTTGAGTCAATCTACTATTTATGTATTTACATTATTATTATTGGTCCAATCTAATGTAGAATTCTTCTCTTTAATATTATTTTATTTGTTGAGTTGATATTACATTAATGTGTTTAAAGACTTCCTAAACTCCTTTAGTTGTTGCATAATCTATCAGGGATCTCCTTAATTCTTAAAGCTGCAAATATCTCCCTTCAATAGCAACGATATGTTTCGACAATGTTTTTCTTCCATCTTCAATATTTTATTGTTTGATTCTTAATCAATTGTGAATATTGTTGGGTGCTTGATTTTGAATGCCTACATTGAGAAAATTCATCGAGGCTAAATGCTTTCAAATGGAACGATTTTTTTTTAACAAAAGGCTTATAATTAATTTTTCATTTTGTTTCGATTGTGTACACTATGCTTACCTATTTTTGGTATTTTGTCTTTAAGAAAATTTTGAAATATTAAATGTAGCATAATCAAAAAATTAAATGTATTATCTTACTTTTGTAGATTGTGAGAAAAAAAAAATAAACTGTATTAAAATGTTCGGTGCCCACCCAAAAGCAAGTTTCTAGCTCCATCCCTGGGTTGGTGGGGCAATAGGGATGGAGGTGGGGTAGTGGCAGTGGCGGTGGTTATGGGGGTGATGGTAATAAGGATGATGATGGTGGGACGGTGGTGGTGGGGTGGTGGCAAGGTCGGAGCGGTTACTAGGCCAAAGGGGGCACTTGCCCACCCTGGAATTTTTTTTTTAAATTATCTACATATATTTTATTTTGATTGTTTAATTATCTCAATTGTGCCCACTCAAAACAAAGCAAAAGAGCTATGCCCATCCAAAAAAAAAGAGAAAAAGAAGGGGACCCTCCAATTCCTTGTCCACATGAAGACTGATGCCTTGGACCAAATTTATTTTTGTATCCTTCATCTCCCAAAAAAGATTTCTCAGTCCCTCATGCCTCATGTCAGACAGCACCCCTTCCTCTTTTCTTCTCTCTTTGTCTCTCTCCCTCTCCTTCTGCCACCCAATGATCTCTTTGCCCCACTTTTATCTGTGCGTCTTTTTTGGCAAGACATGGAATCCATGGATTTAGTGCCGACCCAACAATATTGAAAATAGGAAAATTTGGAAGGGGATACACCAAATTGGAGTTAATTGCAAAAAAGTACACAGAAAAAAAATGTAGGGTAAAAAAATTCTTAATTTTGATACTTATTTGTTTCTAAGTACATTATTTGAAATTTTCATTTTTTCTTCTAACCTTTATATCCTCCCTTGATCCATGTGTGTTTTTTTTTTTTTAAAAGTGGTTCATTAAATATCTCCTAGTTTATATGTCTTCCTTTGATTCATGCGTATTTTTTTTGAAAAGTGGTTTTGTTTTCAATTTATATTTATTATACCTTGATTCATGCGTTTTTTTTTTAAAGTGATTTTGTTTTCAAATTATATGAATATTTGAACTCCATAACAATGTAACAATAATAGTGTAACAAAACATTTACACAAAATATTGTATTATTACATTTTGTCAAACATATATTTTCATTCAAAACAGTCCATCTCTGTTTTGAATTTGTTACCACATGAACAAAACTACTTAACATTGTTTTTGTTACAGTGTATTGTTGCACTTATTTGTTATAGTGTATTGTTATACTGTTTTTATTAACTATTATAATTAACAAATTTTACACTATTATAAAAAAATAGTGTTACACTGTTTTTGTTATACTATTATATAAAAAATAAATAACAAATTTTAAAATTCAAACAAAGTGATATATCCTAAAATAAATGGAATATTAAATGTCTCTCATAAAACTAGTAGATATTTAATGCATAAATATAATTTGAAAACAAAACCACTTTCAAAAAAAAAAAAATATGCATGAATCAAGGTGCATTAGAGATTTCAAATTAAATAACCCTAAATTTCAGCATTTAAGATAAATATCTTGTTACAGTTTTTTAGGAAAGAAATTTTTTTTAAATGGGCATTACTTCTTTGTATCTCAGCTATGTACTTTTTTACAATTATGTCTAATTTGATGTACCGGCTTCCAAAGGACCCTTCAAAACAAAGTCTACCCTTTAGGTCCCATATTTTTAAAAAGCCACATAATTATGGGTACTTTACTAGCCAACAAAATATTTAAATCCATTAAATTATAAGCCCTAAAAAAATTTTGGTGTAATAATTTGGGCCCTAATCTAATGTATAACATTAGAAACCTAAAAATTAGAAGTTAAAAATTAAAAAAAAAAAATGTACTCAAAAATTAACTCATATATATCCTCACCCATTTTCTCTCTCTCCAGTAAAAAAATAAAAACAAAAATTGAAATCTCTTTCTCAGCAATACTAGCTTATCCTTCTTCTGTCTTTCTTTAACATAAAAAATTAAACATTAATTAATATTTTAAAAAACTTAATACTAAAAATAAAAAAATTAGTATTTTCGTTTTAGACCTCAAATTATCTTGAGTCGCCCTGCATGGATCCACCCACAAACAACACCACAACCACCACTGTACAATAATCTCTCTCTCTCTCTCTAGTTAGTGGCCACCCAAGTAGAAATTCCTGGCTCCGGCCCTGGGTGATGGCGACAACATCCATGGTTGTGGGCTAGTGGTGGTGGTGGTGGTAAATGTTATGGCAGAGGTGGTGGTAGGGGCGGCTGCGACGGTGATGATGATGCTGGTGGTGGTAGGGTGGCGATAATGGTGGTGGTGTTGGTGGTGGTGGTGTGATGGTGGTGGTGAGGCGGTGGAGGTGATGGTGATGGTGGGGGCAATGGGTGTGGTGGGGGCAACAGTGGTGGTGGTGGCTATGGCAGTGGTGTTGGTGGTAAGGGTGGTGGTGGGGTGGCGGTGGCAGTAGGTTGTCGGGGTGGCGATGGTAATGGTAGAGGCGATTTCAAATACTAATTTTTTTTAAAGTACTTATGAGAAGTTATAAGTCATTGAAATACTTTTAAAAAGTTACCTTAAACACACCCTTAGAAACTTATTTTTCCTATTAAATTTAAGATGTTAATATTTGACGAGACTTTAGATGGCTCAGCAGCCCCCTAGATTGACACGCGTAAAAATGTAGCCTTTAGGGAGCTCAAAAGACATTGAGGTTTGGTGCCAAGAAGTAATGGCTCAGAGGAGCCGAGTGCACAAACTGGTACCAGCATTTAAAAAGACGTGACAACTCATTAATGGGATGTGAGTGGCTAGGACAAGGCTATTAATAAACTCCTGCATCCTCGAACCCCAAAAGCAGCAGTCATGATGGCGAAACATTAATGACTATCGCGCTGAGTATGTTCCCTCGGCACTTACTGAGTTACTGTTCCTTGAGCAATAAATGTTCGAGAATAGGTGTCAGGCGCCGATCAGATGAACTTGATTATCCCGGGGATAGTTATAAGTGCTCGGCATAGTCCCGAGCACTTGTCTGGTCACCAAATCATTGAAGGCATGGGGATCTGAGCAAAGTGCATTTATTACGTAACAAAAGGGTTGCAGATCAATAAATGTCCAGATGGGACCGCCTGTCTTTGCACTCATTACTAATCCAAGTCTAAATACTCCTCAGAAAAGTGAGCAAAGGTACGCAAGACTAAATTGTTAAAGAAAATACAGTGTTTTAGCCTCCAAACTTATACTGACTTAAACTTGGATGGGATAAGTCGGATGTTCACCCGACCCCTTTTTTGACCTGTGTGTTGTTCAGGTTCGCTATCGAAGGGACCGCTATCTCAAGTTTATTGCAGAAAATCTCCCGTGCAATATTAGTGATCGGATTAACTTTAAAATAAAATTTAAAGAGATTTCAACCGTGAAAGCAAAAATTATTTTATATATCTTTTGAGATTTAAATTATATTGTACTTTATTGTGTGTGTGTATATATATATATATATATATATATATGATCAGTTAAATATCCTTTGATACTGCTAGATCCAGTAGATCTAGTAGATTCATCCCCAAGCATGATCAGTTTTCTGAAGGAAGAAAATCTGATTTCTCATCTGTTTCCCATAGAGACAGAGAGATTGCCAAAGAACACACATATATATATATATATCTATATTATATATATTATATATATATATATATATATATATATATATATATATTCAGTTTTTGCCTTATAGATTTGCACTTCCTTCACCACTCACAATGAAAGTTTTGACTTTTTTTTTTAAAAAAAAAAAAAACACCACTTCATTTTATTTTATCAAAAAATTACAAGTCATGAAGAACACTTTTGCAACAAAACTTTTTACAAAGAATCAATCAAATGAAATCACAAGAATCAAACCAAGACTCTTTCCTCCTTGGCTTCTTGCACCCTTACTGATCATGCATCAGCAGCATCTTGGCCTGCAAAGTAGTGTCTGTTAAGAAATATAGGGTTATTTTGTTTATTAGGGTAGAATAGTCTTTTACTTTCCCTTTGTTTAGCCTATATATAGTCTTTTTGTATTTATGTTAAATCACTTCTTTGTATTCAATTGAATTATGCAGTATCAATAAAACTCTAGCCTCCTCTTTTCTTATCTCTTGTATTTCTCTTTTATTAGATTGTTTAACATGAGATCAAAGCAAAGTTTCATGGGACAAGGCTTAATCTCAAACACAGCTTACGCGTTTAATTTTTGCAATCTGGTTTTCTTTGTTTTTTGATTATGGCTACTGAAAGAAACAATTCGCTTCAGTCTATGAGTGTGAGGTTGAATGGAAAGAATTATTCGTATTGGAGTTATGTGATGAGAAATTTTTTAAGGGTAAAAAGATATGGGGATACGTTAGTGGAACTTCTGTGAAACCTAAGAATACTGATGCGGGTTATGCTGCTTTGATAGATGCCTGAGAAGCAGACAATGCAAAAATTATTACTTGGATTAACAATTTTGTTGAGCATTCTATAGGTACACAGTTGGCAAAGTATGAGACAACAAAGGAGGTTTGAGATCATCTGCAAAGGTTATTCACTCAATCAAATTTTGCAAAGCAGTATCAATTGGAGAATGACATACAAGCTCTTTAGCAGAAGAATATGAGTATTCAAGAGTTTTATTCTGCTATGACAGATCTTTGGATCATTTGGCTCTTACAAAATCGACTGAATTAAAGGCATGTGGTGCCTATATTGCTCGTAGAGAGCAGCAACGGTTGGTACAGTTTTTTAACGGCACTTTCGTAGTGATTTTGAAGGACTTAGAGGTTCAATTTTGCATCATTCTCCACTTCCTTCTGTTGACTCAGTTGTCAGTGAGTTATTGGCAGAAGAAATACACCTTAAGTCTTATTCTGAAAAGGGAATTCTTTCTACTTCTAATCCTTCTGTGCCACCAGTACTTTTAAACCATTCTCTAATAATCAGAATAAGCCTTACACAAGGACTTTTTTTCGACGAGTGCAATTTTTGTAAGCAGAAAGGTAGCAGAATCAATCGCAGCAGCAATCTCAAGCTTGAATGCCTGGCAACCAATCACAATCTAATAATGCTCATAGACTACCTAAAGGTTACAAGCCACCATAAACTAATACTGCAGCAATAGTTTCATCAGGTCCTTTCACCGATTCTAGTACTTTGGCTGAGCAATTTCAGAAGTTTCTCTCCTTACAGCCACAAGCTATGTATGTTTCTTCTTCCGTAGGTCAGTTGCCTCATAGTTCTTCAGGTATGTCACATTTTGTATGGGTCTTGGATTCTGGTGCTTCACATCATATGTCTTCATATTTTTTATCTTTTGCTTTTGTATCTCCTTCATCTTCTATTCCTGTTATGATTGCTAATGACAGTCATATGCCTTTAGCAAGTGTTGGTTTTGTTGTCACACCTCACTTGTCTCTTCCTAATGTTTATCATATTCTGAAACTCACATTAAATCTTGCTTCTGTTGGTCAGTTATGTGATTCTAGTAATTTAGTTACCTTTTCCTCTTCTTCTTGTTATGTGCAAGATCTGCAGTCTCAGAAGCTGATTGGGATAGGCCGTAGGAAGGGGGATGAGTTAAAAGTGTCAGTTGTTGCTGCTGCTGCTGCTACTAGTGTTGATTTATCTTCTTTTCGTTTGAGTCCTTCTTCTTCTAGTTTTTATTTATGGCATTCTCGTCTAGGTCATGTTTCATCTTCTCGTTTGAGATTTTTGGCATCCATAGGGGCTTTAGGAAATTTGCAAACTTGTGATATTTCTGATTGTAGTGGATGTAAACTAGCAAAATTTTCAGCTTTACCGTTTAATCGAAGTATTTATGTTTCTTCTTCTCCATTTGATTTGATTCATTTTGATGTATGTGGACCTTCTCCTATTGCCACAAAAGGAGGTCTCGATATTATGTTTCTTTTATTGATGATCATACTCGTTATTGTTGGATTTATTTAATGAAACATCGTTTTGAATTCTTTGAGATATATACAGTCTTTCGAGCTCGTCAAAACTCAATATTTTGCTGTTATCAAATGTTTTAGGTGTGATTTGGGTGGAAAATACACTTCTAATAAATTTGATGAGTTGTTTGCCTTAGATGGAACTATTCACCAGACTTCGTGTACAGATACTCCAGAGCAAAATGGTGTTGCTGAAAGAAAACATAGGCACATTGTTGAAACTGCTCATTCTCTCTTGTTGTTTGCTTCTGTTGCTAGTGTGTTTTGGGGTGAAGCTGTTCTTACTGCTATAGGTTTGATTAATACAATTCCATCTTCTCATATTTCAGGTGTTTCTCCTTTCGAAAAGTTGTATGGGTATGCCCTTGATTATTCTTCCTTTAGAGTTTTTGGTTGTACTTGTCTTGTTCTTCGTCCTCATGTTGAACGCAACAAGCTGTCCTCTCGATCTGCTATTTGTGTTTTTCTTTGTTATGGTGAAGGTAAAAAGGGGTATCGTTGTTTTGATCTAATAACTCATAAACTTTATGTGTCTCGTCATGTTATTTTTCTCTAGCATATACTTTTCTTTTCTATTCCATCCACTACTCATAACTTGACTAGATCTGATCTTATTCGTATAGATCCTTTTTCTGAGGATTCTGATAGTTTGTCATCTCAGACTTCTAATACTTCAAATACCCCTTCTCATGTTCTTACCCCATTACCTTTACATTATACTCAATCAATTCGTAATGATCATTCTGCAGGTACTAGCACTTTACTCTCTAGCACACCTAAAGCTACCTCTTCTACTATGCTCCCTCAAGCTCCATTTGAGATTATGGATCCACCTCTACGTCAATCCATATGCATTTTTAAGTCCACAAAGTTACCAGATTTTGCTTATTCTTGTTATTCTTCATCTTTTACTTCCTTTTTAGCTTCTATTCATTGTCTCTCTAAGCCCTCTTCCTATAAAGAGGCAATTCTTGATCCTCTTTGGCAGCAAGCTATGGATGAGGAACTTTCTGCTTTGCATGAGACAGGTACTTGGGATTTGGTTCCTCTACCTCCTGGTAAGAGTGTTGTTGGTTGTCGTTGGGTGTATAAGATCAAGACAAATTCTGATAGGTTGGTTGCAAAAGGGTACTCTCAACAGTATGGTATGGATTATGAGGAGACATTTGCTCCTGTTGCAAAAATAACTACTATTCGTACTCTTATTATAGTTGTTTCTGTTCATCAGTGGCATATCTCTCAACTTGATGTTAAAAATGCCTTCTTGAATGGAGATCTTCAAGAAGAAGTTTATATGGCGCCCTCTCCTGGTATTTCACATGATTCTGGTTATGTTTGCAAGCTCAAGAAAGCGTTATATGGTCTCAAACAAGCACCTTGTGCTTGGTTTGAGAAATTTTCTGTTGTAATCTCTTCCTTTGGATTTGCTTCTAGTATTCATGATTATGTTCTTTTTGTTAAGTGCACTGATGCAGGTCGTATCATTCTGTCTTTATATGTTAATGACATGATTATTACTAGTGATGATATTGATGGTATTTCAGTTTTGAAGACAGAGTTAGCTAGACAGTTTGAAATAAAGGATTTGAGTTCTCTACGATATTTCTTGGGTATTGAGGTAGCCTGCTCACCCAAAGGTTATCTTATTTCTCAGTCGAAATATGTTGCAGATATTCTTGAGCGAGCTAGACTTACTGATAATAAGACTATAGATACTTCCATTGAGGTTAACGCAAAGTATTCTTCTTCTAATGGTTTACCTTTGTCAGATTCTACTTTTTACCGTACTATTGTTGGGAGCTTGGTATATCTCACTATTACTCGTCCAGATATTACATATGTTGTTCATGTTGTTAGTCAGTTTGTTGCTTCTCCTACTACAGTTCATTTGACAAATGTTCTTCGTATTTTGCGGTATCTTCGAGGTACAGTCTTTTAGAGTCTTTTACTTCCATCCACCTCTTCCTTGGTGATGTGTGCATACTCTGATGCTGATCATGGCAGTGATCTCATAGATCACAAATCTGTTACTGGTTTCTGTATCTTTTTAGGTGATTCTCTTATTTCTTGAAAGAGCAAGAAACAATCTATTGTTTCTCAATCTTCAACCGAAGCGGAATATCGTACTATGACATCTACTACCAAAGAGATTGTTTGGTTATGTTGATTACTTGCAGATATGGGAGTTTCTCTTTCTCATCCCACTCCTATGTATTGTGACAACCAGAGTTCTATTCAGATTGCTCACAACTCAATTTTTCATGAATGAACTAAGCACATTGAGATCGATTGTCACCTTACTCGTCATCATCTCAAGCATGGCACCATTACTTTGTCCTTTGTTTCTTCTTCTTTGCAGATTGCAGATTTCTTTACCAAGTCGCATTCTATTTTCCGTTTTCGTTTTCTAGTTGGCAAACTCTCTATGCTTGTAACTGTAACATCGTGAGTTTGAGGGGGAGATGTTAAGAAATATAGGGTTATTTTGTTTATTAAAGGTAGAATAGTCCTTTACTTTCCCTTTGTTTAGCCTATATATAATCTCTTTGTATTCAGATTAAATCACTTCTTTGTATTCAATTGAATTATGCAGTATCAATAAAACTCTAAACTTCTCTTTTCTTATCTCTTGTATTTCTCTTTTATTAGATTGTTTAACAGTGCCCACGGTATATGAAAAATCAGATGAAAGTTGCTGACTCGACTCGACACAAGATATTTTAGAATGCATTTTTCAGAAATGAGCTTGTTCGACTTATTTAATTCCCAGGTCTAAGTAAGTTGTGCTTGGCAACATGACTTCATGTTTGTCATATGTATCTTCATTTTGAAATCGTGTTCGACTTGCACAATTTCAAATTGAAGCAGTGTTCGAGTAATCTTTTACTTGAAGTCGTGTTTGGCTACACCATCTATCCAGAAGTGAGAAATAAGTCTAAAGGGGCTCGATTTCGATGAACCAAGTTTATGATGAACTGTCGACTACTCACAACGGGCACAATATTGTGGGCA
The DNA here is from genome assembly GCA_963454935.2 of Ilex paraguariensis. Taxonomy (NCBI): domain Eukaryota; kingdom Viridiplantae; phylum Streptophyta; class Magnoliopsida; order Aquifoliales; family Aquifoliaceae; genus Ilex; species Ilex paraguariensis. The sequence goes on from CAUOFW020000870.1 coordinate 663,551, forward strand.
TGCAGTTGTTTAATTCGTTTGATTTGCATCAGCTCAGGCTTAAAGAAGAACCATTTTGTTAGCTTGTCCTTGCTTGCGCCTCGGATTCAAGCTTTAAATGCTGTGGACAATCGTTAGTTAGTTCGGGTGACCAAACATAAGACCAATGCAATGTAACAAGACACTCATTTTGAGGTATTTTCAATCTGATCCCTATAGGTTATTTACCCACTTTCAGTCATCTTACCTTTACAGGTGAGTTGGACACCACACCGAAAATAAGATCTAGTTTAGTCATCTTATGACTCGTTTGGTAGACGTATTACGAGGAGATTAAATATTGAATTGCACTATTTTTTATTTAATTAGGTCTAATACTTTGTTAAGTAAACAATTTTTGAGTTTATATTAATTTCAAAAATGTATACTAATCGTATATTTATCGTATATTTTTTATACATCACACCTGTATTATAGAGGTGTTTTAATATCCCTGAAAGAGGTGGTATTATAATCACCTTAATGTATTATTTTATATCTAATAAAATTATCTTCAACGTAAAATATATTTTGTCAGACGCACGTATCTCACTCCTATTGTTCTTCACTGGCTGCTATCAACGGGAGGGGTCTTGGCGAGGTAAGGTGTCTTCTTTTTCAGTGTTTCGATTTATGTATGCATGTTTCCTTTACGTTTTTTGATTTCTTGTTGGAGGCGGCTACGCGGTGGTGGTGGTGGGGTGGGGCTGGTGGTTCAGTGATGTATTTGATTTCTAAATTTTATTGGTTTTGTTGGGGTGGCTTATAGCAGTTATGGTTTGGTTTAGAGGCAGCAAGGTTGGGTGTTCTTATCGTTATGGTTGAAGGAGGGATGGTTCACCAATTTTTTTTGCTGAAAAAGCTTGGAGAAAGCTACATAGTTGTGGAGGTTTTGTTTTATTTTTTATTTTTTTACTTGAGCGGAAACCAAAAACCAAGTTCTTTCCCCATTGGGATTGTAGTTGATGTATTCTGATAGGTTGTAGTGTTGTCTTTTACTAGAATTCTTCTAATATAATTTGAGTAGAAGTATTCTGACCCATGTTGAACCCTCATTATCTTATGGTTTTCTGTGTGATGCACGTTCGTTGTTCATTCCTCTTCGACTGGCATGTCAACCTAATGAGGCTGGATGATTTTCCTTTTTCTGCTCTCATTTTGGAAGTTGTGCATGAGGATTAAAATTTCATTTTTTTTTTTGACTCGGGTAGCAGTTATTTTTTTTTTTAATAAAATTTTTTAAATGTTATTCTGTTTTTAAATAACAATTGTTTCACACAAACTTACTACAATGGTTCACATAAATGGATTGATTTGAATAAAGATTTATTTTTTTGATTGATGGTATTTTTATTGATATTATTGTCAATTAATTATTACTGTTATTAACTCAATGAAATTTTGTTTAACTTAATGAAATTTTTTTTGTAAGTATAAATTGAATAAAGTTGAATTTTTTGGTAATGGGGGTAAATCTCGATCATATTCTCGATTAACGATGATGGCATTTGGAAGGAATCATGATATCATCCATGTTGTTGGTAGTGTCAAACACTATAATTAATTAAAGATATTTTTGTTAATTTAACATTAATACGATATAATAATTCTCTAACTAAACAATAGATTGGACTAAATAATTACTATCGCTTATATTGTGTATGTCAAACACTAGATAAAATTACGTATTATTTTAATATCTCATTTAAGTATTTTATCCATCTATGTTGTATTAGCCAGTATTACTTTATCTAATATGTCCATTTCTAATACGGCAACCAAACAAGCCCTTAATGGAGGTATCGTAGGAATAGGTTGTGTAGATGTCTAACTTTTTACATTATTTATATAAAATGGTTGTTCTTGATTTTAAACTCACAACCTCAAAATTATTAGATCGAATTTTAACTATCGAATCAATGTCTCTTTTGTTTAGATAATCATTCCACACCCACACCCACACCCATGGAAGAGAAAATGGATAGGTAATGAGGACAAAAGAAGCGAAGAAGATTGAATATGACATCCATGATCTAGTTGCTTCTTCATTTTGAGGATAAAAAGAGGAGAACATGAGTGTAAGGCTATGCTTTGTTTGACAAGAAGACTTGAAAAAAAGGTTGGCTAAATGGAGAAGCAATTGCCCTACCACCAGACAAAGCAACTCTTCTTTTCTTCTCTCGTATTTTAAATTTATAAATAGGAATATGAGAATATATTCACACACACACACACATATATGTATATGGGTGTAAAAGTTGTAAAATGTGGTGGTTACATAGGGACCTGACATTTGGGTGGCCACCATTCATGAGCATTTAGCTATCTGTAACCTCTTGGAACAAAGATACATACATACATACATACATACATATATATACTACCTTGTTCACTTCACAAAAAGGAAATGTTATTTATAGCTAATTAGGGACTTAAATGTAAAGATCTAATCAATATACAACAGTTGTATTAAAAATAAGCAACAATTTTTCGAGCCTTCGATAATCTGCTATGAACATGAAATCTCCAAAGAGCCAGCCATCCAGACCATTGAAATTTTCTATAAATCTCTGTGTAAAGGTACGTTCGTATCATGTAATATGCAGCAAGAAAATGCATTCACCAAATTATGGATGATTTTCTTATGGTCAGAGAACTATATCACTTTATGTGATACTAATTTTTGACAATGATGGCTTATGAAATATCTAACATTGTGATGCTACGATTGTGTTGTTGAGAGAAAGAAACCTTCTTTTCTCCTTTTTTTTGAACACAAAAAAGTGGAACGAAAGCAAAAAAAAAATGCATCTGTTTATTTTACTATTATATCCTCATATACGAAATTAACTTTTTTTTTTTTTTTTGTACTTAATGGATCAATAGGATATTCATGTTAATCAATGTAAAAATAAATAATATGCACTATTTTTATCTTTCTTTCTATTTTTATGCCTAACTTGGAGAAATTAAATTTCGGAGAGTTTAAAGGAAAATTTGTCCCTCCATCTCTCTTTCCTAACCAACGATGATACTTATTGATATTTAATTTTCTATTTTTTTTTTTTTCATATTTCTACTTCCTTATCACATCAAGAAAAATAATAATTAGAGAAGATATATCTCCTAGTGGTCTTCCTTCATAAAAGAGAAATGAAGGTGACATGAGAGGAGGATAGGAGGCCAACCCTTCCATTATGAAGATTCCTTTGCACTTTTCTTAGAAGCGTGTGTTTCTCCCACGCCTTGAAGCTCCCACAGTGGAGTAAATATTCAATATGATGTTGACACCTTATCCATACTATCTCAGTAGTCTGACAAGTTAAGATAGCATAACCGTAACACCCAATATTTTTTTTCGCATAATGACCATTATTGTGGGTCCCACATTGGGGCCTCTACACTTATTGGCATCATTGCAATGTTTCATCTCTCCATCTATAAATACCAGACCAAGGAAAGAGCCTGGAGATATAGCAATTCATACATACCATTTGCAAAAACTAATTCCCTGCTCATTTTTCCTGCAAAACTTTCTGTGACTCACCATGTCGGACAAGTGTGGCAACTGCGACTGTGCTGACAAGAGCCAGTGCGTGTAAGTGTTTGCTCCTCGTTTTTGTATTGATGTTGTATGAGTATCTGCACATATCTATTTGTGCGTGGTTATCAAGTTCAGATTTTATGCCTGAAATCATCAAAACAACGTGATTTTAGATTCTTCATGGTTGTAATGTAAGTTTCGGATATATACAATCAACCACAACCATACGCATCGATTAGACGTGCGGGTTTATGTTTTACCCGTGTTTCACAAATAAACCAAACTGTGTGGTACATACCGTGCTGTCAAGCTGGGCATAGTTGTTCTATACAGAGCCTGAAATACAAAATAAATAAACCATAGTAATGCTTGCTCTTATGCTGATATATGCAGTGTTAGTATTTCTTCATCTCTGTTTTTGCAGCTAAAAAACATAATAATGTAATTACAAGAGTTGCTACGTTCTAGTTCATCGTTTCATATCCTTTCTTTCAGACCTCACAGTGCTCATATCCTGAATTTCAGGAGTTTAGGCCACACTTGAATCATGTTTTTGGGATAACCAAGAACCGATCCACCCACAATCACGTCTCCCTTGGACTTGTGGTTGCTACCAATCTTTTTCAACAGAGCAATAATTTAAATCAAGCTATCATCTTTAATTATTCAAGGTAGTACATAAACTCGCTTGTTGCTAACATATATGATATGGAATTTGCAGGAAGAAGGGAAACACCATTGATTTTGTGGAGACTGATAAGAGGTACCTTCGCTGCCCAATAATTAATCTGATGTATTTCAAGAAACCAAAAGAGATAACTACACTTTGCACTCACTACACAAATTATACAGACACCGCTCTCGTTGAAGTTGCTTTAAATTACTCCTTGAGTGTAATCTCTGCAATAATAATATATCAAAAGGAGATCTGTGTGTGTTGAAAGAGGCAAGAGATCATACACCACAATCCTGATTCAAGTATGAATGATGCCTGCTTAGGGAGCATAATTAAACGAAAGCAAATTACACAAGAACTTTAATAGTTTGTTATCCTAACAATGAATGCAAAAGCACTTGAACAGAAGAGAATAATTTCAGAGAAATCTTATTGATAGCCTAATGTGCAAAGGTAGCAAAATGTCCAAATAATACAAAACAATTATAGAAACTGGCCTCAACAACATAGCTCACCACGTTTTATAAATTTCTTTTGCAGCTACATCGAGACGATTGTGATGGATGTTCCAGCAGCAGCCGAGAACGATGGCAAGTGCAAATGTGGTGCAAATTGCACTTGCACCACTTGCACCTGTGGTCATTAAGCACCCAGGATGATCATGATATACCGTAATGTGGTTGTGGAGAATAAGTTGGCGTTTTCTGTATTAATGCTTGTCATGGTGATTGTTGATTAAGTGTGTGTGTGTGTGTGTGTGTCAATGTGTGCCAATCGTGTTCATGTGTGTGTGTCAATGTGTGTCAATCGTGTTCGTGCATGTGTGTCCTTCATAGCTGTGTGTAATGGTCACATCCGTGACTCTGTTGTTGAATATACTATTGTCTAATATAATCCACAGGTGTCTTTCTAAACTTTTTTTTCCCTGCAATATAGTTTCCCACCATGGGATGTATCAATTACACAATCAATTACAATCGACATGGTTTTTTGCAATATATAGATGGTGCAAAAGTAGAAACTGAATTACAACCCTCTGCTTATGCTATCGACAAGAATAAGCATAACCACTGGAACTTTAAGAATTGAACAGTACTGGAAACGAAAGAATGCATCTCTTGACCTAATCCATTTATTGAAAAAGTGAAGACGAACACCCAAAAATCGAATCATAGTTACGAACTTACGAATCAAATCATGAAAAATATTTCCAATCTAAACCATCAATTTATTTTAACCATGATATTATCATAAAAAAGGACCAACATCATCTACTTCAACAGTAACACAAGTAAATGAACACATCATTTGTATGTAATAGTCAATTAAAGCTGCCATTATTCATTTGTGTATTCCCAAAATGAACAGGCTATTCTATAAAACTGAATAAACCTCCAATTTGTCAAAATGAACAGGCTACTCTACAAAATTGTTTTGTCCTCCAATTCATCAAGTGAGCTATTGTCACCATTTTTAAACCTTGAAGCCTTCGGCACGAAGGCATTGGAGATGAGCCTCAATCCACTTAGAACAAGCGGCTTCACCATGCTGCACAATGCATTCATCTCTCAACTTTTTGGTGTCAGGGCAAGCACAACATATTTTCTTCTTTGGCTTTGAATTGGACATAGGTGCCACAACAGCTGAACCTTGCTCTTTTTGCTGCTGTGGCAAATCTAAGGCAGAGGAAGCTTTCTGTGTTGGCAGCCCAACCATTGTCACAAGTCCCTGCAGAATGTTTAGTACCACATGAGGCAACTGGTGCTGGTGGACCAAAAAGGCACATGAAGAACTTCATCTGAATAGTTATTCTAGAGAGAAATGACGACAATCACCAAAATACTAAAACTCTCAAGATATCCAGAACCAACCAAGAAAAGACACTAACAGAAAACATGCTAGCATCACAAGATTTCCCAACAAGGTTACAGCCCTCACATTTAAATGTCAATTGCTCTGAAAGTGGATCCAGTCACAACACATGAACTCACTGGTCCAAATTTAAAACCTGAGGATCGGTTCAATTTTTTCTTCTCACACATCACTCCCACTCTACATGACATATAATATGCATCCTGTACAAGAGTAGTACTCCATTTAAAAAGAAAAAAAAAAAAAAAGCCAAAGCACTGTGCTATCATAATGTAACTTTAAGCAGAAGAAATGCTAAGTAATGAGACTTTCTCAGAATATAAGCATTGGCGTCCAAACAGCCATGAATGGTATAATCTGAAACCAAGGACACCTCCATGCTTTTCCGTATTTCCATGTTCTTTCTCATGGTAATCAAATCTTATTCCAAAGAAAAAACAGCATGCTAGTAAAGCATCATAGAAACAGTGGCGTTGACTATCTCAACCCTTTGAGATAATTTTTTTAAGTGTTTGATCTCTCTAGATGCATATGCTTTATATATTATGAAACATCGAATTATTTATCACCACCTAATGCTTCATTTGCTATACCCTTTCCCCCTTTTAGCACCTTAAGTTTAGGGCAATAAGATAATCAAAACATGGGGGTCCTCCTTATGATGCTACGGACGGCTGTCCGAAGTGCAAGGGGTAAACTCGGACTCGGATAGGATTGTGCGTGCCCGGCCCTTCGGGTGTCATATTTTGGCCGAGTTTACCGTACCTCCGGCCCCTATGTTAGGCGGCCGAAATATTTTGTTACGTTCTACCGCTCTTACGCCAGAAAGAAAAGGTTCCACACCAGCTCCCGTTCTGCGGCGTGGTGGCAGGACCGCTAAGGGATTGGCTCCGGGTGTAGATAGGGTTCAATCTGCAGGGGTCATGCAAATACATAGGTTTCCAAGGATTCCCGTATAGTATATGAAGAAGATGACAATGATTAAAAAAAACGAAGTCTCAATGAAACACTTGAATTTGATCAAAAATTATTTGTAAGGATAAATAGAAGGAAGGCACAACAAATGAACATTGAACCAGTCACCAAGACCACAAAATCCTAAAAAACCTATCATGATGATGCACAACAAACACTAAATTTGATTACGTTCATAAATTTTAGACATACCCAGAACCATCTCTTTGGTCCACCCCAAAAAAAAAAGTTAAAAACCCACACACCCTAAACACTGATATAAGACTGGCGCAAAGATACCCAAAATCATCGAAAGAGAATCACAGTTGTAAATCTGAAAATATTCATGGGTTTACAGGATATCAATCGAGGCACGGGATTGTAAGTGAAAAATTAATATCCACTCAAAAGAAAAGCTATATTTCTATCCGTATAGAAATAATTCAAGCATGAAAGACCAACCTTTTGCCTTTCTTCCGCTTGATTTTAGGGGTTAAAGAGGGATAGTTCAATGCAAGGAGGAGGAAATGCGTAATGGAGAGAGCTTCAGTCGAGACTAAATTGTGTTTGGTGGTGAAGGCCCCTGTAGCGTCTCACGATAGATGCCTCGCGTTTGAGCCCGGAGAGCCTCGTTAACATCCTCTCTTTTTTTTTTTTTTTTTTTTTTATATTTTATAATTTAAATTATTTTTCAAATGAAGAGAAATAAATATTTTTCTTATTTAAATATTGAACGAATGTGATGATTGACACTAGTTCTATTTTTTATTAAAAAAAATACCATGTTGATCACATATTGCTCTTTCAAAAAAGAAAATTGGTATTTTACAAAAAAAGCAAATGACAAAAATAAAAAAAAAATAATAAGAATTGATATTTCTCCCATTTTCCAACCTATATTCCATGCTCCAGCCACATTGCCTAAACCCACATAATGTGGCCAGTAATTCCCCATCCTAGCCATCAATTTTCACCACCTCCATTACCCCTCCGCCACCCAAAATCCATTATACTCCACCTCCATTGCAAGTCAACCCAATCACCTAACCCTCGTTCGTAACACAACCACCCCCTCCCCGCTCCTCCTCACTCTCATCTTTCTCCTCTTGTCACTTGTTATCTCACTACCACATCCGCAACTTCCACCAAGACACTACAAATACCCATTATCAAGTACTCACATAATTTATGAACACTCAACAGAAAGAGGAATAGAATTTGAGAGAAAGAAAGTTAGAGAGAAATTCGTAATCACAATTAAAAACCTAATTCTCAATTCAGCTTTGGGGACGTGACTGTGAGTTTGACTAGTGAGCAATTCCAAGGCGATGCAGTGAATTAAAGCTTGATGCCCATGGAGGTCTAGGAAAATCAAATACTTTTTACTATTACCTGAATGTTCCAAATAGAAAGATGGGGGATATGTGTGAGGTAGAGATCCAACTGAGGAGAGGGATGCGTAGATAATAAAGTCAAAGAATTCTATCAGAATTTGATTTCCTCACCCTAACTTTAGTTGAGGATTTGTATATTTATATACAAATTCTTTACAAGATAGATATAGAAAATCCTAATCTGTTTACAAACTTAAATTTCAAATTATAAAATTCGGCTAACTATCTCTTGTGATCATCACAGGTACCAACTCGATCTTCATTGTTTTTATTGTTCATCCTTATCCTTATCACTTGATGATGCAATACGGCCCCTCAAGCTTAACGGGAGGTGACAGATATTGAGCTTGCCAGAGATGTATAGCGAATGGAAATAAGGGGTTTGGTGAGGACATCGAAAATTTGATCTTTACTGGAAACAAAGCAACCTTCTCACGAAGAAAATAATAACCAATTGCAACATGTTTAGTCTAAGCATGTAAAACTGGATTAGCAGATAGATAAGTGGCCCCTATATTGTCACACCACAAAACAAGAGGGCTGGATAGAAAAATTTTGAGATCGTGTAAAAGTGATTGAAGCCAAATTAGCAAGAGCTCGATATTCGGCCTCAGTACTTGAACAGGCTACGGTTGGTTGGTTGTTTGTGGGAACTCCATGACATCAAATTAGTCCCAAAATACAAGCAATATCCACCAGTGGAACGACGATCATTGAGGCAACCAGCGCAAAAAAGAAGGTCATGACTGATGGTAGCATAATATACGCTTCACTACTGACCAATGAAACCCTCTAGGAGAAGACATAAATTGCATACATGGTTGACCGCGAAGGAGATATCGGGTTGAGTCGGGGAAAGATATTGTAGAGCGCCAATAGTTTTCAATACTAATGCGCATCAGAAACATTCTGTATTTATTTATCCATTGATATTCACCACCCCAATCCATTTGAAGAGATTTAATGTTTATGTCAAATAATCTTTCAACGTGAAGTTGGAATTGTCAAAAAATTACTTCAACATCAGATTTGCGCTAGATGAGAAACAACCAAGTAAATTGACTATAGTCATCAACGAATGTAACATAATATCGATTTCCATTATTTGAAGGAAGAGGAGCAAGACCCCATACATCCGAAAACACAAGTTCAAGAAGAAATTGAGATTTCAACAATGAAAGATAAAAAGGAAAACTATGACCCTTGGCACACTGACAAGAATCACACGTGCCAGATACTTTTTGTGAAGTCATTGGAAGATTATTAGATGAAACAACTTAATGAACAATGCAAAGTGCTGGATGTCCAAGCCGACGATGCCACTGATCCAAAGATGCTTTCACCAAGCAAGGCAAGACAAGCAGAATTATTGAAGGAAGACACTGGCAGTTTGTAGAGACCACCCTCATTCAAGCCTTGTAGAAGAATTTTCCTTGTGAGTCGATCCTCAACAATAAAACAAGAAGGATGATATTCAAAAATCACATTATTTTTTGAAACAAATTGACTAGCGAAAAAGAGATTTTTTTGAATGTCAGTGACATGCAAAATATTATTTAATAGAACAATAGAATGAGGAGTGAGTAATTTAATAGAACCAATATGTTGGATAGGGAGGCTGGTACCATTGCCAACCCGGTTGTGATCACCTCTTGTGTACTCGTCAACCCGAAGATTGAGATTGTGGATATCAGCAGTCAAATGGTTTGTTGCTCCCGAATCTAGATACCAATTGAGGTCAGAAGCATTCTGTGGGGTGGAAATAAAAGCACTCAAATTACCAGGTTGATCACCATGATATGCATGATTGAAGCGTTGAAAACAGCAGAGGGAAATAGGTCCACTTTTATTACAAACTAGTCTGTTAGATGTTTGCGATGAACCACCGTGTCCATGCCCCTGCCACACTGCTGCCCTGAAGAATTAGAGGAACGGTTTGAATCTGATGGATATGTAGAAAAGCGATTGGGATATGTTGAGAATGAGGGTTATTTTCTACGAATGCTATTGGTATTGTTTCGAGTGGCAATATTTGCAGATCCAAAGGGAGAAGTCAATAACAACAGTTTGATGCTCCAATCGAAGTTTATAGGATATCATATGATCATACAAATCATCAACCATCATAGGGTCAATGCGAGTAATTAAAGAAGTAACTAAAGAATGATAAGCCGAACCAAGGCCAGCCAAGATATACAAAATAAGGTCAAAGTCATTGAGTGGTTGCCTAATGGCAACAAGAGTATCAGCAAATCCTTTAATTTTCTGGAAAATAGTTTGTTATTGAAGAAGAACCCTTTTTAATTATAGCAAGCTGATAACAAATCTGCATAATTCGTGTCTTCGAGTGTGTAGCAAACATCTTCTCCAGCATGAACCATACATCACTCAAAGTAGAACAGCCCACTACGTGAGCAATAATTCCTTCAGAAAGAAAGAAAATAAGGGAATTAAGTATAATATGATCCTGTTGCAACTAGAATAAAAAAATCTAGATTGGTTATTGTTCTGGACTCAGTGTCTTGAGATGAAGGTGTAGACATTAAAAAATTAATGTCTATAATTGGACTCAAATTGATTAGATAAATAAAATTGGGTTGGAACTAAATTTCATAAGCCCAAATGTTATAAGTCTAAATTTAATTAAATAAGCTTGAGTTGGATCTAAATTTCATATCCCAAATAATACAAGCCAAAATATAATTAACAGTGCTTGTTAAATTAAATGGACTTAAATTCCATAAGCCTAAATTAAATAAACATTTAAAAGGTAAAAAATGTTGGACTTAAATTTCATAAATTAACTAAAACCCACAAATTTTTGGATAGTCCGTTACCTAAAATCTATATAAGGGTATTTAAGTAAAATACTTTTATATGGATAACAACTCCTACCCCTATAAATAGAGGTCAGGAAACCAAGAAGAAGGAGCACGAGAAGTCAAAGAGGATGGAAGATCAAGAAAGCGTTGCCCAATTCCACATCAAGAGAAGAAGGGAATATTAATAGCGAACCTCGGCGAGAGTCTACCCCCAACTAAGGTCTTGCAAATCTATCTCTAACGAGAAGAAACACCGCTAAGGTCCTTCTTCAAGAGATCCAAATCATCGTTAAGTCATTCAACACAAAGAACGGTGTGAAGATTTGACAAAGTCAAGTCAAAGATCGAAGAACGAGAACCATGTCAATCAGACTCTCACCTTCAACAAATCTACCAAAGCATCACCAAATTGAAGATTGAGGAATACACTGGTCAAGCCCTTGTCTTCACCAAATCTACCAAAGTCAATACCAAATCAAAGATCGAGAAATACGCCGATACGGCCCTCGTCATCAAACTCATTGAGAATCAAAAGACAGTGCACGTGAGAAGCACTTCGAAGAGAGTCAATACTACATTCTTTTACTTAAAGTCAATCAAATTGACCATTGTAATTTGACCTTATTTTGTGTTAATTTACATTCACGAAATTTGTCGTTACAAATTTTCACACACCTGGTGGGACACTCTCTTCCTCTAATCTCTAAAAGTCAAAAAGTCAACAAGCTTGACAGCAATGACAGTCAAAGACATTGTCATTCCTTCTACTGACAAGTTAGCAGATCTGGTTGAGAATTCAATTCTAACAACCCACACTAGAACAAAGGCGGACAAATCTCAACTATTGCCACCAATGGAGCATTGCTCTAAGCAAAGTAAAAAGAAGGCTCTTCCAACAAAAATGAGACAACCTGCCCATTCTACTGTCGATCTGGGGGAAAAATCGACAATTCTCTACCCAGTACACACTCCAACACTGGTTCGATGACTGAATCTTCCGAGACTTCTCCTAAGCAGAAATGGGGTAATTATTCATCGGCATCTAATACACCTAGGCCTGTGATGGTGATGAAAGCTATTTCATCTGAAGAAAATATTCAACGACTCACTACTATGATCGAAAGATTAACCAAAACTCTTGAAGGAAAATATATGCAAATCGCCGCACTAATGAATTGGCTCAAATTGCAAGAACATTCAAAAGATAATAGTCAAGAAAATCTAAATTCATCTAGTACCAAAACACCAGAAAATCCTAAATCTTTAGAAAACCAACAAAAGCAAGAGTAGTATGATTGAGCCGTGACGTAAAATGTCATACGAGATTCTTCTTAGATTTCTGTTGCTGCACTCTCTATCCAACAACTCCAACATATGATTACAGATACAATTCGAGCCCAATATGGAGGAGCTCAACAATCTTCGTTGGTATATGTCAAGCCATATAGCTAACGATATGATAAGATGCAACTGCCTATGGGCAACCAACCCCTGAAGTTCCAAAAATTTGATGGAAAAGGCAACCCAAAGCAACATGTTGCCGATTTCATCGAAACTTGCAATAACGTTGGCACTGATTTACACTTTTTAGTGATCGGATTAATATTATACACCCAAGTATAAGTGGTCAAATTGTAGTTTTGTCGGTTTTAAGTCCAAGTATCAATCCCACGAAGAGTTTTAATAATTTAGAAATGAAATAAAATAGTTAAGTTGCTAATTCGAATATGACAACATGTGATAGTTTGTGATGTGAGCTTAGATTGATAACTAGTCTAAGTAAACGTTTATGCAAATAGATTAAGACAATAATAAAAAGTATCCTTCAGTTCAAGGATCTCATATATGTTATATTGGTTAAATACTAGAAATGCTACCTTACAACAATTAACTTCTATGTTACCGGCCAGTCAATTGGTAGGTCTGATGTATATGAACCATCACACAGTAACTTTTTAGGTTAGCTGGTGGTATCCATGACAATGATTAATCCAAGCAAACCAGAAGGACTAGTCATTCATGAGGAATACTTGAATTATTCATTTGTCTTCATAATAGTAGGTGTGTACATAATAAATCATAATACAACCACTTCTTAGGTTAACTGGTGGTAGTAGTCATAACACAACAACTTCTTAGGTTAGCTGGTTATAGATTTGTCAATTGACTAATCCAAGCAAACCAGAAGGACAAGTCATTCATGAGAAATATTTGAATTATTCATTTGACTCCATTTATGATACACATATACCAGTTAAACATCCTCAGTGTTCCGGTGGAGGACTAGGCATGCCGATAGGAATGTCATGGTTGTTCGACTGGGAATATTATCATTTATACAAATTAAATGATCTAAGTATATATATATAAGTTAAACCCTAATAACCCAGAAGGACAAGTCATTTATGAGGATTATTTAGGTTCTGTACCATGCATCAGTTAACATCCTCAGCGTTTCAGTGGAGGACAAGTCATACCGATAGGAATGTCGTGATTGTTTTACCGGCAGGTTGATAATGCATTAATGACATACTTCCAGGCACAACATCGAAAGTACGTATATCATTGTATCATGCATGAAGCATATAATATATAGATATATAAATATATAAAATATTAGTATTTTCAGAATTTAACCAGTATTATACATATATTTATCTCTCACTAGAGGATATAAGTAACTACTCACGCCCTATTGCTACAGACAAGCAAGGAGTGCAGACAGTTTTTATTACAACTAGAATTAAAATACAAAATCTAAAATGTCTTTCAAAAGGAACACCTGAAACACAATCACCTTTATTATCAGTTATGACAAAAAGGTGATGGCAGTTCAACTATCCGAATAAAAAGATACAACAGGAATGTAAAAATACAGAGTTTGGACTGAAGTGCATCACGGACCGGATCGTTTTGCAACTTTTCTTTTTCTCTTTTCTTTTTTTTTTTTCTCTCTTCTCTTGGATTTCTCTCTGGAGCTCTCTTGGTTCCAGCTTGGTTCAAATGAAGGAGGGCATGGCTATTTATAGTCGTTTTAGGAAGCATGAGGTGGAAAGATGAAGATAGCCGTCAAGAGGGATCGTCCGGACGCCACCACCACCGTCCGAATGGTGGTGATTTGCTGGAATATCAACTTGCATGAATGATGACTCTTCTCCTGGTTAAATTACAATTTAGCCTTTGTTGTTTCATGTTTTTATACATTGCTCCTTGCATTTTCTGGTGATTCAGCATCCTGAAAATTTTAAACATAACACACATAAAACCCTAATTACCACACAAAACCTAATTGACTCTAATTAATAGTTTTTAGTTATTTTATCACACTAATTCGACTTTATTAACTATTCTGATTTATATACTAATTAAGGTTAATCACACTCCCCAACTTAAACTTTACTAGTCCCTAGTAAATGTTTTGAAAAAAAACTATTAACAAAATATAATAAAATAAAAACAGAGGTAAAACCATTTTCGTAGATTTTTTACGATTGCATTTAGCAGATGCAACAAGCCTTTAAACCCCTAGGTAATTCCTAGTAGACGAGTTTTGTCTCGTGAAGGTTTTCAGTGAAGCTACCTACAAACTTCAGTAGTTAGGAATTCATGATTCATATTTTTCACAAGTAAAATTAAATTAATATTCCATCTGTCTTGTCAAGATATTTTCTTATCTGATCACTATAAGACTAACACATGTTAGTTGTAATATTATCTATATATGTTTATAAAAACTTGTGTTTGTGTGTGTAATGATTTCTTTATTTTCAAAAATCTCTTGAGAAATATTATCCTCATTCCTGGCAGTTTTGATGTCAATCTTTCCCTGAAATACACTCAGCAAAAAGAATACACCTGTTATGGTGACTATTCTCATAATCTACATGTGATTAGAATATAGTTAACAAGGCAAATAATTTCACATGTAGTTAATTAAAAGAGCAGTTAGTTGAATAAAGTGAAATTTGACATAATTTCATGAAAGAATATTAACACTACATTAAATATACTATTAACATTTTTCTTTTTAGAATTGATAGAACTAATACAAATATATAATTTCTAGAATCAAAAAGGACTTTATTATGGTTGTAATGTGGTCATAGGGTTAAGGTTTATGAAACGACATCATTGGATTTCAAATGCTATCTTTTTTAGTATTGTGGCACACCTCAATTTTTTTGAGGATTTTGCATGTTTCTTTTCCATTTTTCACTTTCTTGGCTTCTTTTTTTTTTTAGAATTGCCTTGTCTCTTTCTTTTGCTTTTCTGTTTTATCATATCCTGCTGATTTAGACGAGAGTGCAAGAAAATTAGATAGCAAAGGTAAGTTAATATCTTTTATCTGGCTTGTGTATTTTTTGGGGTTTTAAGAAAAGAATTTATTTTCAAGCTCAATCATGGTTGACTAAGGATATAATTTTGTAGAAGAAATGGTCTAGGCTTAAGATTTAATCAAACATAGCCTAAGATCATTTTCCAAAAATCATATATATATATGTATAATTTATGCATGAAAGTTAAGGATAATGCTAATAATATAATTTAATAAGTGCTAATAAAAACAAATTTAATGAGATTATTCAAGGAAAGTTTACCGCTAAATCGAATATTTGTATTTGAGTAGGTGTAGAGTATCTCTCCAAGAAAGATTGGTTTAAAATCTGCAATAGATTTTACATCTCCACTATATATATAAAGAGTGTAATATTTCACAAGACTTTTAACAATAAAGAAATCTAATTGTGCTTTTAAGACTAAATTTAAACAAAAATATTAAGATAGTACACAACTAAAATATGAAAAATCCCAAGTGATCAGATTAAGACTATTCTTGCAAGGCATGAGAATAAAAATTTAATTTAGCTGTGAATCGTATGAATTATTAATTCCTAACTTAACAACATGACTTTCAGAATAAATATAAACAAACTTAAACACACATTAGTTCAAAACAAAAAGTTTAAAACACACGAAAGTTCAAAATAAACAAGTTTAAAACACAAGTTCAAAAGCAAATAAGTGCAAAACATAAATTAAAGTTCAAATGCATAAGTAAAAGATCATAATTAAAAAGTTGAGTGAAAGATAGGAGAGTTTTTTAGTAGAATCTTCAGTTTTTTTCTAGGAAGTAAATGGCCCTCCTCCAAAACGTTCTCTCAGTAGCTTTAAGATTTCGGCTTGGTTTTGTTCATAATCCTTCATACATTTGTTGTAACGTGCCAAAAACTACCTTGGACGACATTACAATTTAAAATCATTCACATTATGAGAGCAACTAATAAAATCCATCAATAAATAAAAATTCCTTCATCATATCTAATATTTACAATATCATCCCAAAATAATATGCCCAATCATGGCAATTACATTCAAAAGAATCAAATTTAACTTGCAGTGGAATAACGAAATATTAGACTCCATCGAGTCTCAAAAGAAATTTTCTAGTCTAGAACCTAGGAGAGTATAGCCTTAAGCATCCACCTCACGATCCACGTGCTCGTCTAGCGGAGCTTCCCAATGCACCTGCTCATCGACTCCGAGCTCCTCATCTAACCCATAATCTGAAAATATAGTGTTTGTAGGGGGTGAGCACTAAGATCTGTAACAACATATCTCCCAAACTCGAACAAGGTTTAGAAAACATATAAAGCAAGTCGGTCTCATTTCGCAAATATCATATAGCAATTTTGAAATAAAACAGTGACCATTTATTTGAAACAGTGACCAAATATCATTTAACATTCTCATGTATGTTGGTTGCTTCCCATAAATCTACACTCCGATTCTACCTCATTCACCCACCACAATCACACAATCCCAAACATTTTAGGAAGGACATATACCGTCTCTCACGGCATTGACGAATCCTTTCCAAGAAATGTATATCATCCCTCAGCCTCGAATTTACGTTAACAATAGTGGTTACTTTCACAAACAACAAACCACTACAAGTGTTAGGAAACCATCTCACCCCCACTGAGATAGACTAATCTCTAACACTCTACGGCAGTGCTCAAATGTAATTCAAGTCTATCACAACAGCCATACAAGAGATGCAATAACAAACATTTTCTCAATATCACAAGGAAATCCAAAATTCTCAATTTTTACAATTTGTAATACAAGAGAACAATTTAAGAAAATAAGTAAGAGATCATCACAACATCATTTTATTACATTACACAAAGCACTAGGTTTCGAAATCAAGAACAAAGGAATAATCAAGAGAAAAATTCATCTCTCTTGAAAACTAGGATTTTAAATTAAGAAAAAGAGATTTCTTGGGTATTCAACCCTAACTTTGTTTAAAACATGATAATAATTGCAAGAAGACCAATGAATGATGATTTCATAACATATGTATAAGATTTAGAGTCAAAGAATACACATATACACGCCCTAGTCTCAATGAACAAACATGGAAGAAAAACTCCTACCTTGGTGTTCTTGAAAATTAGAGTTTTGATCCAATCCAATGTGCAAATTCCCTTTGATCTTGTATTTTTCCCTCTCTTTCTTCCTCTCTAAGGTTTCCTAGGGTTAGAGATGTTGAAATGGGACTAAAGGAGTTGTCCTTAAGTATTTATAGTGGAGGGAAGGCCGGTTATTCGCGACTTAAAATTTTAGATTTTTGAAAAACCTTCCGGAAGATTTGCCTATTGGACAAATATTTTCATTAACCTTCCAGAAGGTTTTTCATCGACCTTTTGGAAGGTTTTCCTACTGGATAAACATTTTCATTAACCTTCCGGAATATTTTTCATTGACCTTCCGGAAGATTTTGCCTACTGGATAAACATTTTCATTAACCTTCCGGAAGGTTTTTCATCAACCTACCGAAAGGTTTTGCCTATTTTTCTACAAATCATTCCTTCTTCATTTTCAACCCATTCCAATCCGCTCCACAACCATCCAAAACCAACCCAAACTTATAAAACATACATTTGCACATCAAACATGATTGATACAAGTTCTATTACAAAGGATTCATACATTTACCCGAGTTTTTACAATATTAGCATTTCTACAGTTATAACCTACATGGTTCATTCCTACAACATTACACAAATTAAAATTACTAACACTTTTATCAGTATATCAATATCAACATGTGGGGGTTTACATTTGTTTATATATGTGATACTGTTACCAAGCAAGGTGACAGTGGTCTCTAATCTGTCTGTCTGTCAATTCTATCATCCATTAGTATGTATGGTTGATCCTCTTGTGGCTGCTATTGTTCTAGTGGAATGAATTCTTCAAGGCCTTGGAATGGCTCTTCTTATGCTTGAGGGGGTACCTCTGGTTATTCTTCTTGTTGTCCTCCAAGACTCTTTCTCAATGAAGTTTTGTCTAATGGGCCAAAATGGTCTATAGTCTTCCATGTTGGATTGATAATCACACATTTGTTCTTGCAAAGTTGAGAAACTAGCATAGCATAGAGGAGTGAAGATTTTTTTCTATCCATAGCAAGTATCATTTGATTCAAGATTAAATTCAGCAAATTGATGGTATACCCCATTCCGAATGCACATAAAAAATAAGCTTGCTCAGTGTAGATTTGATTCTTTTGGGCATGGGTTAACAAACTGTGTACTGCGATCAAATTCAAAATACGATATTTATCAGTCAGGTCTCCTTACTTTATATATTTATTTGGTCTACCCCAACCAAATTCTGGATTACCCATCACCTCTCTCCCTATGGTATCTAAATCATGTAATTTGGTGTATAGATATTGCGGGTTTTCAGGTCTTTGCATGGGTTGAAAAAATTCGGCTATAGTAACCGGTGTAACTTGAAAAATAATACCTCGCACAAATACCAGCAATTGTCTTTCCCCAATGATCTTAGCATTACTATAGAATTCTCGAACTAAACAGTCATAAGCAGGAATAGATAATCTAACATAATGTAACCATCCTCTAGCTGCAAGAATTTGACGTCTGCCTAGATTCTCAAAATCTTCATAAATAACCGGCCTTTCAGAAATAATAGTTTTAGTTAGAAAATTAGCATCGTACTAGGCCTTTTGTTCAAAATTCTCAAACATCACCTCATTGAAAATATTTTCCGATCCTGGTTGTTGTGAAGGTGCTTGAGGTTGCTCAGGTTGATCTCTTTGTGCCCGACTTGAAGACCCTCTTGTTCTTCGTCTCGAATCCATTTTTTCTTGATTTCTTCTCAAATACTCCGTTTCAGTTGATTCCAATCGGTAGTTACCTTCAAAATATGATGGGTAAGAAAATAATCAGAACAAATTTGAAGAAAAAAGATGAAATATTGCAGATTTGAGAGAGATTGCTCTGAGAGTTTCGGCTATGTTCGAGTTTTCTGGTTTGAGAAGTGCAGAAATGATATGTCGTTTGCATGGGGCTGTATATAAATAAAGCACTACCGTCTGGACGCCTGGCCCACCGTCCGAATAGTGCTATGTTTCGATTTTTTGGATTTTCAACTATATTCTACTATTTTGATTTTCTGATTTTCTGCAATTCGTTCTTTCAAATTCCTGCAGTACACAAAATTAAATAATTTTATATTCTACGAAAATTTGCTAACCATTCTTTTTTTCTTGTCACAAAAATTTGTGGTTTTTTTATTTATTTTATTTGTTATTTCATATGTACTGAGTTTCTTAATTAATTTATAGTTATTTACATTTATCTACAAATATATATACTTATTTACAATGATATACAATTATATATATTTGTAGTTATGTACAATTTTTCCAAAAGTTACATTGATTTATATTGATTCAAAGTCAGAACTGTCTGGATTAATATTATCAGTGACATGGTTAACTTCATTTCGTACGTATCTTGTTAACATTGGGGTGGAATAAGATGGGGTCTTAGGGTAGTCCTTACTTTGCCCATACCTAATTCACCGGAGACGATCTAATGATCGACCTGAAATTGGTTCCGTACACTGATTATATTGTCTTAAATGTTATAAACAACCACGTCTTACACAACCACCGAGACTATCTGTTCATCAGTTTTTTGCAAATGTACTTTTTCCGTATAAAAGTCTTGATTGACTTTCAAAAATTTCTAAATTTTTTACTCTTCTGGCTTTTTTCATAATTAATGTATGGATATCTTTTGAAAGATGCCGCAGTAGAATTAAACTTAACCAAAATAGTTTTTCATCCATTGTATATAAAAAATTTATTTTATTATTATTTTTTTTTATGACTCTCTATCCGATTTTTTAACGTCTGTCAATCATAAAGACAAAATTAACATTAATATTAAAACAAAATAAATACTTTAAATATAAATACTAAAGTTACATTCTTACCTCTCCAACTTAATTTAAACATTATCTGAAATGTAACAACAGTGAAAGTTAATACTGATAGGGAAACCCAACAATCTTTTGTCATTTCACCGATTGGGATATCTGGCTGTACTCAGGAGATATTCTGTCAAATAAATTTCAATTTATTAATAATTTATTGAGACTTAAGCAGTAATTTACTTTTCAGAGCATATAAATAGGATCAAAAAGTTGTATAGAAGTTCTCTTGAATAAACCCATCATAATATGGTTTAAGTCTTTGACCATTGACTTTAAAGACATTTTCAGTTAATGAATTTTCAATTTCAATTGCTCCATAGTCAAAAACTTGTTTGACAATATAAGGACCAATCTATCTTGATCTTAATTTTTCAGGAAATAACCTAAGCTTTACATTATATAATAGCACTTTTTGAGATGGTTCAAAAGATTTTCGCATGATATTTTTATTATGAAAAATTTTTGTTCTTGATTTAGCAATTTTTGTATTTTCATAAGCTTCATTTCTTAATTCCTCTAATTCATTTTTTTTTAAGTTTACGAGTTATTCTAGCTTTGTTCATATCAAAATTCATCATTTTGATTGCCCAATACGCTCAATGTTCTAATTCTACAAGTAAATGACATGGTTTTCTATATACTAACTGATAAGGAGACATCCCTAAAATAATTTTATATGCAGTACGGTAAGTCCAAAGTGCATCAGTCAACCTTAAGGACCAATCTTTACGATCTAGATTTATTGTTTTTTTAAAAAATATTTTATCTCCATATTAACTAATTCAGTTTATCCACTTGTCTATGGATGGTATGGAGTGGATATTTTATATGAAATTGAGTATTTTTTCATAAGATTTTCAAAAACTTTATTACAAAAACATAATCCACTATCACTTATAATGGTCCAAGGAATTCTAAATCTGGACCAAATATTTTCTTTCAAAAACTTGATCATTGTTCTGTGATCATTATTTCGACATGAAATTGCTTCTACCCATTTAGAGACATAGTCAACTGCAACTAAAATATACAGATATCCTAAAGATGGGGGAAATGGACTCATAAAATCAATGTCCCAACAATCAAAAATTTTAATGATTAAAATCGGGTTCAAATGCATCATATTTCTTTTCGAAATATTTTTCATTCTTTGACATCTGTCACAATTTAAACAAAAGATATGAATATCTTTAAAAAGTGTTAGCCAATAAAATTCACACTGCAGAATCTTAGCAACGGTTTTCTTTGAAGCAAAATGACCTCCACAAGCTTCAAAATGACAAAACTGAATTACCTGACCTATTTCATGATTAGGTACATAATGCCTTATAATTTGATCTTTACAATATTTAAATAGATAAGGATCTTCCCAGAAAAAATTATGTACTTCACTTAAAAATTTATTTCTATTCGACCAGGTATAATTAGAGGAAATAGTATCAATAGCTAAATAATTGGCTATATCTGCATACCATAGTATTTCTGTTACTGCTAACAGTTGTTCGTCTGGAAAAGTTTCTCTAATCGGAGTTGGTTCTTCCTTTATTTCATAGTTTAATCTTGACAAGTGATCAACTACCACATTTTCTACTCCTTTCTTATCTTTGATGATTAAATCAAATTCTTGTAGTAATAATATCCAACGAAGGAGACGTGGTTTAACATCTTTTTTATTAAGTAAGTATTTTAAAGTTGCATGATCGGTAAATACAGCAATTGATGATCCAACTAGATATGAACGAAATTTATCTAATGTAAATACAATAGCAAGTAGCTCTTTGTCTGTAGTTGAATAGTTCATTTATGCATCATTTAGAGTTTTACTTGCATAGTATATAACATAAGGTTTTTTCTCTTTTCTTTGACCTAGTACAGCTCCTACTGCATAATCACTTGCATAACATATTATTTCAAAAGGTAACGACCAATCAGGAGGTTGCATAATAGGAGCAGAAATAAGCATATTTTTTAATTTATCAAATGATAGTTGACATGCTTCATTCCATTCAAATAGTATATCTTGACATAACAGATTACATATAGGCTTGACTATTAAACTAAAATTTTTTATAAATCTTTTGTAAAATCCTGCATGACCTAAAAATGAGCGAATATCTTTTACTGTTTTTGGTGAAGGCAGGTTAGCTATCAAATCAATTTTTGCTTTATCAACTTCGATTCCTTTTTTAGATACTATATGACCTAGAACAATACCTTGTGTAACCATGAAATGACATTTTTTCTAATTTAAAACAAGGTTTGTTTCTTCACATCGAATGAGCACTTTTTTCAGATTTTCTAGACATATATGAAATGAATCCCCATAAACTGAAAAATTGTCCATAAAGACTTCTAGATCGTTCTACCATATCACTGAATATACTTAACATACAACGTTGAAAGGTAGTTGGCGCGTTACATAATCCAAAAGGCATTCTTTTATATGCAAAAAGTGTTAAAAGGACATGTAAATGTAGTTTTTTCTTGATCATCTATTGCAATTTCAATCTGATTATACCTAGAATATCCATCAAGAAAACAGTAATATGCATGACCAACTATTCATTCTAAGACTTGATCAAGAAAAGGCAATGAAAAATGATCTTTTCTGGTGAGCGAATTTAGCTTCCCATAGTCAATACATACACCTCAGCCTGTGACTGTACGCATTGGGACTAATTCATTACTTTATTTTGTATTATAATAACACTAGACTTTTTTGGGACTACTTGTGTAGGACTAACTCATTTACTATCCGATATAGGATAGATAATATTTGCATCTAATAGGTTTTAAGTACTTCATTACGAACTACCTCTTTTAGGTGTGAATTTAATCTTCTTCTTTGCATTTGACAAGATGGTTTAGCATTTTCTTCTAAATATATACAATGAGTACATAAAAGTGGGCTTATACCTTTTATATCAATTATTGTCCATCCAAGAACACTTTGATAAGTTTTCAATACTTCTGTTAATTCTTTTTCTTGACTTTCAGATAAATTTGATGATATGATTACAGGATGAATTTCATTTTTTTCGAGAAAAATATATTTTAGATTGCCAGAAAGTGGTTTTAAATCTGGTTTAAAGATCTTGACATTGGATTCTACAGATTTAGGCAACAGATTTTCACATTCTAGATTTCCTATATTTTTTGATTCATTTTCAAATACAAATTTTACTGTGTATAAATCTTTTTCCAGAAAAATCTTTTCAAAAAAATTTTGGGTTAATGTTTCAACACAATTTATTTCATGCACTTCATCTTCTTCTCTAGGTTGTTTAGCTCTATTAAAAATATTTAATTCCAAGGACATATTTCCAAATGAAAGTTTCATGATTCTATTTTTACAATTAATCAAAGCATTTGATGTAGCTAGGAATGGTCGACCTAGAATAACTGAGATATATGCAAATGCATGAAAAATTGGTTGACTATCTATAACGATAAAATCTACTAGAAAGTAGAATTGATCAACTTGTATGATAACATCTTCCACAATTCCTCGTGGAGTTTTTATTGATCGGTCTGCTAATTGAAATGTGACATTGGTAGGTTTAAGCTCACTTAATCCTAGTTATGTATACACTAAATATGACATTAAATTACAGCTAGCTCTAAGATCTAGCAGAGCTTCTTCAATTCGGAAATTTTCAATGATGCATGAAACTGTTGGACTTCCTCGATCTTTGTACTTAAGAAGAGTATTATGCTGGATTATAGTACTAATTTGTTTAGTTAGGAATGCTTTCTTTGGTACATTTGTTCTTCTTTTTATTGTGCAAATATTTTTTAAAAACTTAGCATAGGCTGGAACTCGTTTAATAGCATCTAACAAAGGAATGTTAATTTTGACTTGTTTGAACAGCTCGAAAATTTTAAATTGATCTTTTTCAGATATAGATTTCCTAACTCTTTAAGGAAAAGGTAATGGAATAGGACATGCTTGATTTTTTTTATTTTGTATTTCTGGTTGTTTTTCAATTGAAAGTTTAGGCTCAAGTGGTTTATTAACGGGAATTGACTTATGTATTTTCTTTGAAATTTTAGGTTTAATAGTTTTATCAATTACCTTGTCACTTCTTAACATTTTGATTGCTTGTACTTGACTTGGGGAAGGTTCAGATGACACAGAATTAGCTTGACTTTGCGACGGTTTTGGCTGAAATGAAAATTTGCCCTTTTCTTGCATACTGAGAGATTGAGTCCACTTAACTAGATGACTATTAATATCTTCAATACTCTGAGAAGTTTGAGATTTAAAATCATTCAAAACTTGAGTTGTTTGAGTGTTAAAATTCATTTGACTTTGAATAAATTAATTCATAGTATCTTCCAGAGTTCTTATTTGTGGGGGTTGATATGGTTGATAATTTTGTTGACTTTGTAGTTATGGTGGACCTTGTGTTTGATTTGTAGGTTGTGTATTTCTCCAACTAAAATTCGGATGATTTCTCCATCCTAAATTGTAAGTTTCAGAATATGGATTCAAATAAGGCTTATTATTATAAGTTAAAACATCAGTAGATTGTTCAATTAACACTTCTTTGAATGCAGGTATAGTCGGACACTCTTCTGCAAGATGTCCTGACAACGCACAAATTTCACATATTTCATCAGTAGTAGATATAATAGATACTTGTTTCATTTTTTTCATCTCTAAAACTTATAGTTTTCGAGATAAACTTGTCATTTTCGCTCTTAAATCATCATCTTCTTTTAACACATATTTTCCTCTTTCGAATGTAGATGGCTTTGTTTCCACTATATTTGAAAAAGTTGAGTCCAACATTTGGGAACTCTCAAAAATAGAATCAAAAAATTGAAATGCTTCTTCAAGATTTTTACTCATGAATTCCCTCTGCGCCATCATTTCAACAAATTGTCGCATTGCAAGAGGAAGAGCATTATAGAAAAAACCAACTAAGGTCCAATTTTTAAATGCATGATGTGGATAGGCTTGGAGAAGATCTTTAAATCTTTCCAAACATTGATAAAAAGTTTCACCTTCTTTTACAGAAAAATTCATTATTTGACTTCCTAATGTATTGATACGATGTACAAAAAAAATTTTTAAAAAAACTCAGCTTGTAAAGCATGTCAATTTGTGATTGAATTAGCTCTTAAAGAACTAAGCCATTGTTTTCCTTTATCTTTTAAAGAAAAAGAAAATAGTTTTAATCTAACCATTTCAGAATTATTTTGCAATGTTCTACAGACTTCTTCAAAGTCTTTCATATGAACATAAGAGTTTTCAATTTCTAGACCATGGAATTGTGGTAATAATTGAATTATTTTTGGCTTAATATTAAGATTTGGAGCATCTGTTGAAAAAGCAAATCATGACAGGACATTAGTTCATGTAGGGTGTAAATATTCTCTTAATGATCGAATATGTTGAACTACTTTTTGTTCTCTAGGTTGTTTTTCCCTAGGTACATTTCTAGCCATAATTAATTCAAATGATTCTGGTGTAGATGAATATGACGACGACGAAGGCGATTACTGATTCACAGATCCTACGGATGAATGTATAGAGATAAACTATTTAAAAAGAAAACACACTTTATATACATATAATATACCTAAACAACTTTTGTATCTTATTTGATTTCAAATTACCATAACTCCCCAGCAACGGCACCAAAAACTTGATTCACACTTTTTAGAAATCGGATTAATATTATTCACCCAAGTATAAGTGATCGAATTATAGTTTTCTCAGTTTTAAGTCCAAGTATCGATCCCATGAAGAGTTTTAATAATTTGAAAATGAAATAAAATAGTTAAGTTGCTAATTCGAATATGACAGCATGTGATAGCTTGTGATGTAAGCTTAGATTGATAACTAGTCTAAGTAAACGTTTATGTGTAGATAGAGTAAGACAATAATAAAAAGTATCCTTCAGTTCATGGATCCCATATGCGTTATATTGGTTAAATACTAGAAATGCTACTTTATAGCAATTAACTTTTATGTTACAGGCAAGTCAATTGGTAGGTTTAATGTATATGAACCATCACACAGCAACTTCGTAGGCTAGCTGGTGGTATAATTGACAATTGATTAATCTAAGCAAACTAGAAGAAGTAGTCATTCATGAGGAATACTTGAATTATTTATTTGTCTTTATAATAGCAGGTGTGTACATAATAAACCATAACATAGACACTTCTTAGGTCAACTGATCGTAGTAGTCATAACACAGCAACTTCTTAGGTTAGCTGGTTATAGACGTGTCAATTGACTAATCCAAGCAAACCAGAAGAACAAGTCATTCATGAGGAATACTTAAATTATTCATTTGACTCCATCTATGTTATATATATACCTATTAAACATCATCAACGTTCTGGTGGAGGACTAGTCATGCCGATAGAAATGTCGTGGTTATTGGACTGAGAATATTATCATTTATACCAATTAAATGTTCTAAGTATTCCAGAAGGACAAGTCATTCATGAGTATCACTTAGGTCATTCATCTTATAGTTATATATATATATATATATATAACCCAGAAGGACAAGTCATTCATGAGAATCATTTAGGTTTTGTACCATGCATCAATTAACATCCTCAGCATTCTGGTGAAGGACAAGTCATACCGATAGGAATGCCAAGGTTGTTTTACCGGCAGGTTGATGAAGCATTGATGACATACTTCCAGGCACAGTACTGAAAGTACATACATCACTGTATCATGCATAAAGTATATAATACATAGATATATAAAATATAAAATATCAGTATATTCAAAATTTAACCAGTATTATACATATATTTACCTCTCACTGGAGGATATAAGTAACTACTCACGCTCCATTGCTACAGACAAGTAAGGAGTGCAAACAATTTTCATTACAACTAGAATTAAAATACAAAATATAAAATGTCTTCCACAAGGAACAACTGAAACACCATCATTTTTATTATCAGTTATGACAAAAAGGTGATGGTAGTTCAACTATCTGAATAGAAAGATACAACAGGAATGTAAAAATACAGAGTTTGGACTGAAGTGCATCACATACCGGATCGTTTTACAATTTTTCTTTTTCTCTTTTTCTCTCTTATCTTGGATTTCTCTCTGGAGCTCTCTTGGTTCCGGTTGGTTCAAATGAAGGAGGGCATGGCTATTTATAGCCATTTTAGGAAGCATGAGGTGGAAAGATGAAGATAGCCGTCAAGAGGGACCGTCCGGACGGTGGTAATTTGTTGGAATATCAACTTGCATGCATGCTCACTCTTCTCTTGGTTTAATTACACTTTAGCATTTGTTGTTTCATGCTTTTATGCATTGCTCCTTGCATTCTCTGGTAATTCAACATCAATCCCTGAAAATTTTAGACATAATACACATAAAATCCTAATTACCGCACAAAACCTAATTGACTCTAATTAATAATTTTTAGTTATTTTATCACTCTAATTCGAATTTATTAACTATTATGATTTATATACTGATTAAGGTTAATCAGGCACCTACATCAATTTAATGGTGAAACAATTCGTCTGTTCCCTCAGAAATGCCGCGTTCGACTGGTACACAGATCTTGCAGCTAGGACTGTTGATAGGTGGGACCAACTTGAACGAGAGTTTCACACTCGTTTCTACAACACTCGACGTATGATAAGTCTTCCTGAACTTGTAGGGACAAAACAAATAAGAGGTGAATCTGTAATCGATTATATCGAGCGTTGGAGAAGTCTTGTTCTTAACCGTAAGGAGCGCATTAGTGAAGGTTCTTTGATTGATATGTGTGTCCAAGGGATGCATTGGAGATTACTTTATAGCCTCTAGGGAAACATGCCCCATACTTTCGAAGAACTTGCAACACGAGCCCATGACTAGGAGATCGAAATCGCCAGACATGGAAGTCACTTTATAAGTGATGCTCATGAAAAGAAAAATGTGAAACCTTTTAAAGCAAAGGAAACTATGGCAATTGCTACTGCACCAATGAAGATTTCTAATAAAAGGTCAAATACAAACTTCAATGCTAAGTTCACTCAATATCAAGTCCAAAAAAAGACTAGACCGAGTTTGAAAGACCTTGAAGGGAAGAACTATCCCTTCTCTGATGCTAAAGTTTCTGATATATTTGATCAATTGCTTGAATTAAAGCTCATCGAGCTCCCAACGCCTAAATGATCAGAAGAAGTAGGAATGGTTGATAATTCAAAATATTGCAAATATCATCGGATTGTTAGTTATCCTCTTGAAAAATGCTTTATCTTGAAGGAAGAAATTCTTCATCTACTGAATGAGAAGAAAATCAAACTCGATT
This sequence comes from Ilex paraguariensis, assembly GCA_963454935.2. NCBI lineage: Eukaryota > Viridiplantae > Streptophyta > Magnoliopsida > Aquifoliales > Aquifoliaceae > Ilex > Ilex paraguariensis. The sequence continues at coordinate 692,437 of CAUOFW020000870.1, forward strand.
CCAGTGAAGATACAGCAACTGCAAATGTGACAATGGTAACTTTTGGGTCTTTTGACCCTATTCCAATCTCAAATAAAGGATTACAATCATCGCCTCACTTAAATCTTAAAGAACCATCACAATTATTGAATTCGTTCACCTCCATAGAAAAAATATCATCAATTGAAGGAAAGAAACTCATGATTTCCCTTCCTGATAGAGTTGTGCAGGTACAAGTTATCGTTGATGACAAGGTGACAATAGTTTATGCATACCCAGGTATGCCAAGGCACGAAACATTCCAACACTTTATGAGCTAATGACAGATGATCTGGATGTTTGGGCATTATCATCTGAATCGAAAGATGAGACCGGAGATAGTTTCTTAACTTTCATCAGCAAAAAAGATAAATACTGAACTTCAAGTGCTAATATAAAGTCATCTAATCTACTAGATGACACAGAACTCATGTTGAGGGCACCAATCTTGGAACTCAAACCAAGTGGGTGGCCTTCTTTGAATGATTCTGTGGTCATTGAAAAAGATCCAAGAGAATGGACTACGGTGAAGCCTCATAGATGCCATAAGATACAACATTTGTCTCCTTTATCTAATAAGCCATTACACCTCAAAAGAAAGAGTGGATCTCATTCTCTCCGAAATAGAAGATGCGGGACAAAAATAAAAGTTCCTACTCGGACATCAACTATTGAAGATGAAGACTATAAATTGTCCTCTCGCACACCTATAACTTTGTTGGAATGCTTTCTCAACCAATTCTTTGCAAGGGAACCAGTCACATCTTATGTGATTAGTGCTCACGAAGTTAAATGCATGATAAATACTCTATCAGATAAATGTTCAAGTACCAAAAGTGCACAAAAAAGAAGTACTAGAAGATGAAAAGATGATTTCAAAGTTTAAGGACATGCTATCAAATTTGAGTTTGTCCAAGGCACTTGAATTGTCCGAAGAAACTAGTCAGGCACTGGTAGAAGCTTTGGTCGACCCAAAAAGATTCAAAGGAAAAATTCTAACTGATGTCGATCTGGTTAGTCATGTTGATTGCATGACAATAATCTCCTTCAGTAATGAAGATTTACAACTAGGGTCTCGTCCAGACAACAAACACCTTTAAATCAGCAGATATACTTGAGATTATAAGGTGTATCGTATATTGATTGATTGTGGATCGGCCGTTAACATCATTTCAATTCGCACCCTGAAAAAACTTGGAATTTTGATGGATGAGTTATCAAAGAGTAAGCTGATGATTCAAGGCTTCAATCAACGATGGCAACGTGTCTTGGGTATGATTCATCTCAAAATCAAAATCGAAGAATTGGTGTCTTATGCCCGCCTCCATGTCATTGAATCCAAAACATCTTACGAGCTGCTATTAGGATGACCTTGGCTCCATGAGACAGGAGTTATCCCATCAACATTGCACCAGTGCTTCAAATATTTCCAAGATAGGGAAGTGAAACATGTCATTGCTGAGATCAAGCCTTTCTCAAAGGAAGAATCCCACTTTGAAAATGCCAAGCTCTACTCTGAGACAGACTCATCTCAGAAGTCCTTCCTAGCATCATGCCAAAGACCAATCTGTCAAGAGAAAGACGAGAACAACTTTCGACAGACGACATCCAACTTTTGAAGAAAGACATAACCTTACCTGTAACTCAGTTATCAAAATTGATAATCTCTACCTCACCTCTGAGGAGTTTTGTAAAAGCTTCAATAGTGGAGACAATAAGAGATCTTAAAGATGGTTGGTTTGATCCTCACGTTAAAAAATTCTTCAAAAATGCAGGATATGATGAAGGTGAATCACTCCAGCTTGAAAAACTTGATTCAATTTTGCCAATGAGGCAAGTTGATGAATCAACAATAATACAAGGAATAAGAAAGGGAGAGTCCTCCATATAACACAAATTTGGTTTAAGATATTGTCTTTCTCTAATTTCAATCAAGCTAAAAAAAGGCATCATCAAACTCCATCATAATTCAAATCTGTGAGTGTAAAGATGAAAAAGCCACACAGCCTCGTGCTTCTACTTTTGATCGACTTGGAAAACAAGATGGTCGAAGAACAATGTTTGATCGATTGAATAGGGAAGCTTTCTCTTCAAATGCTCCAAAAAATGCTTCTATATTTACACAACTTAGAGAATTGGTTTACCAAAGTGAACCAAGTTCTCTCAAGAAAGTCAAGAAACGAAGGAAATGACGTAGACATCATGCTTCAAAATTTGCAAAAATAATTGAGGATGTTGATGATAATATCCAAATTTCCTTTGCCAATTAGCAACAACCCTTGAGAAGTAACAAAAGGCTGAAAAAGGTGCATAACGCAGACATCAAGGAAGAAAAATTTTTTGTGAACTATGTCACCGTTGATCAAATAACGGAAGAATCACAATCACAAAAATCATCTTCAACAAATAAATTCAAAATAGCTTCATCTATACTTCAAGAAAGGGAAAAACTTCCACATACAAGATAGTTGACAAAGATGGCTTGAAGAAGATCGACTCGATCAATGAGAAGTTTCTAAAGCACTTCTACACTTGAAAGAAAGCATAGCTCCTTGATGCACGAACCTAAACTGCATGTTACTCCTGACTTGCATGAACTAAAATTGTGTACGGCTCCACAAAAAATAAAGATTCATCCGCTCCTTTATGCACAAGCCTAAACTACATGTTACTCCTGGGTCGCATGGGTTAAAAATGTGCACGGCTCAACCTACCAAAAAAAAAAAAATTGTTGCTACTGACCTGCATGAGCTAAAACTGTGTACAGCTTGACTAAAAATAAATATTCATGTGCTCCTTGATGCACGAGCCTAAACTGTATGTTATTCCTGGCCCGCATGAGTTAAAATTGTATTTGGCATACCCAAAATAAAAATATATTTTTGCTCTTTGGTCTCATGAACCAAAACTGTGATGAGTTCAGCCAAAAGAAAAAAAAGGAGAAGAACTTTGAATTGCCGGTGAAGTTTTATCAAATATCAAATTCCTCGACTTGCTAGTTGACAAAAGTTTTGCATTTGATGACAGTTAGGTGAAGGAGTACATCACTCTGTCAACGGAGCAACAACAAACTACTATATTGATCCTTTAATTTTCAGCATCTTGGGAGTTGTAAAATGCTCTCAAATTGCTATAGGGATTGATCACAAAAGACTGGTTAAGGGCTCAAAACTTCTGTTTATCCGATTTTACAATCCACCTATTGGGACTGCCACAAAAGTCATTTAAAGCTGTCATAGAAGTCACTATACGGCTGAAAAAATCACTTTAAGGCTAACACATAAGTCACTTGCGACTATCACAAAAGTCACTCAAGATTGTCACAGAAGTCACTTGAGCTTACCACAGAAGTCACTTGAGGATGTCGCAGAAGTCACTTCAGCTTGACACAGAAATCACTTTAAGGCTGACATAGAAGTTACTTAAGGCTGCAACAGAAGTCACTTTAAGGCTGACACAGAAGTCACTTGGGGCTGCTGCAGAAGTCACTTAAGGCTGCTGCAGAAGTCATTTGAGGTTACTGTAGAAGTCACTATAAGGCTGACACAGAAGTCACACGAGGTTGACACATAAGTCACTTGAGGCTGCTGCAGAAGTCACTTGAGGCTAACACAGAAATCCCTTGAGGCTGACACAGAAGTCACTTGAGGCTGCCATAGAAGTCACTTTAAGGCTGTTGCAGAAGTCACTTGAGGTTGCCGCAGAAATCACTTGAGGCTACCGTAGAAATTACTTGAAGTTGCCGTAAAAGTTACTTGAGGCTAACACATAAAACACTTGAGGTTGACACAAAAGTCACTTGAGGCTGACATAAAAGTCACTTTAGGTTGACACAAAAGTCATTTTAATGCTGCCACAAAAATCACCTAAGGTTGACACTCACCTAAGGCTATCACAGAAGTCACTTTAAGGCTGTCACAGAAGTCACTTTATGGCTGACTTGATCCGAAATGTGTACACCCAAGTGCAGGCGGTCAAGCTATAGTAAAAATTTGGTTAAGTCTAAAGTCGAATCCACAAGGAACTATGATCAGTGTTTTAGAGTAGCAGTGATAGAGAGCAAGTAACTGGAAACCTTGAGAATTTGATGTGATGGGATTTCCTGAATAGAATATAAAATTCTTTTCAAGAGTTTTCTAGATAAAATATAAGATAAATTCAAATGTGAAACAGTCACATTTTAGCTCGATGATCAGAACATGTAGTTAATCATCCGATTTATTATACTTATATTTTATAACTCAATTAACTCCCGTGTCAACAGCAAGTTAATCGAAAAATAAAGATGGACTATGAGAATTAAGCACCTGATTTCGATGGCTTTCTAGAAGTTTACAAGAATTGTCTGTGCTAAGACTCAACCCGTCTACAAACAAGCAAGTGTTTCTAAAAGGCATTCAACCAAGGCATTAATGTTCCATTCTTTAGATAAAGCACAATAATGATGAAGATTGAAATGTCGTCATGAAGATCTAGCCGGGGTACTTGTCTTGAACCAACGAGTCTTTCTATACAAGAGTCATCCGTGACATAGAAAGATCTCACAGTTATACAAAGTACCTTAATTTTGCTAGATACATTCAATCATTCAATGAATAAGAGAAATATAAAGCATTAAAGCATAAAAGATATGCAGAAGTATAACTTCTGGATAATTCATATATATTCATCACCTCTTACTAAAGAGTGAATGAGGAACTACTCACTCTTTATGGCTTTGGTCAAGTTAGAAAAGTGACTGATACTCATTCCTCCAAGTAGAGGACTTACAATATAAAAGCACAATAAGTGAAAAACCGATCTTTAACGAAGAACAAATGAATCATGTTCCACCCTTTGGTCAAGCTCTAGAAAAGTGGAAGAGTTTCACTCTTCTAAGAAGGAAGGAAGCCCAAGCATTGGAAGTGAAATACATAAACAATGAAAGTAGAAAAAAGCTAGTCACTTTTGGAGGGTGGCTTCCCCAACCAACAAAAGGAAGGTTGTTTCCTCAACCAACAAGTGGAGGGTTGCTTCCTCAACTAAAAGATGGAGGGTTGCTTCCTCAACCAAGAGATGAACTAACTTTGTTCATACAATTAAATATAACATACAATACATCTAAAATTAACTACATGAGTGGGAGTCTAAGCCTCCATCAAAACTCTCTACAAAAAGCTCTACTTTGCAAGAGAAAAATTGCACACCCTTCAAGCTCCCCTAATGAGAGTATTGATAGGCAAGAAAGGGGAGGGGGAAGATAAGAGAGGATGAATGAATAGTGTACACCGCCCAAGTCTAAGTGAAAATTAACTGCTCTGCAGGCAATCTGTGGAGGACATTTGAACGTGAGTTGACGTTCGAACTTTGCTTCTGTTTTGGCTTTATGGACGTTCGAACGTTGTCTGATGTTCAAACGTGGCTTCTGTCTTTGCTTTAGGGGCGTTCAAACGCCAGATGGGGTTTGAACATATCACTCAACTGGTCTGTGGTCTTCTGTGGAACTCCATTTCCACACTCCATGTACATCTTGGCTCTTTGCACTCATCACTCTGGTCTTCAATCAAATCAAGTAGATGTTCGAACGTAAGTTGGCGTTCAAACGTGGTGCTCAAGTACTTTCAGGGTCCTCCTTCTTGATTGCAACACGCCATGTCTCAACAGTCTGGTCTTCTCAGAGTTCAAGGGGACGTTCGAATGTGAGTTGGCATTCGAACGTGATTGCTTTGTTCCAACCTTCTCCAATTTCGTTCCCTAATGCACTGGTGTTACACTCAAGTGTGATATTTATTGTTCTTGAGCCTTTGTTCACTTTAGGACCTAAAATGTTATTACTTAAACTCCATCAAAGTATAATTAGTCCCAAAAAGGCATAGTAAAATGCTAGTTTTAAGCACTAATCACACCCCTTACCTAAATATTGCTAGTCTCTAGTAATACAATAACAATGAAATGTAAATCTATTTCTAATGCCTTTTTCGTAGGTCATCCGGTCGCATTTAGCATATGCAACAAGCCGTTGGACCACTAGGTTTACCCTAATGGACGAGTGTTGTCTTGTGAGGTTTTCAGTGAAGCTACTCACAAACTTCAGTCGAACAAATGGGTATGTAAGATTGCTGGTTGAAGTAAATTAGCATCATCATGGTCATTGAGACACTCAACTCTTAATCTTTGACTTACATCCCCCATGCTTCTCTTTTATAGGTATTTATTCTATGCAAAAATTAGCATCAGTTACATTGGCATTTGAAATTCCTTGTATAGTGGGAATGGTTAGTCTAGAAACAAGAATTGATATATAACAAACATTCCACTTTACCACCTTCCATGGATAGCTTTGATTTAACAAACCTTTCTCAGAATGCTCTCAACAAGAATTCGCTCCGATTATAGTGACTTATCTCTCAAAAGGCATGTGATCAGAAGATAGGCAATCGAAATCTCATGCGCAATTAGAAATAGAGTAAAGTTTAAGGGAACAAACTAATCATTTTTGGCATAATCTCATGGAGGAATATTGATGCAAATAAAGAAATATTATTTAACATAGCCCACTTGTAGTTGACGACCTACACATGCATCAGTCTTGAGATCAAATAGAACTTTTTGAATGTTGTAATGTGGCCAGAGGTCAGTAGCTAACAAAATGACGTCTATGGTGTTCAAAAGCTATCTCTTTTTTATGCAGTATCGCACACCTCTTTCTAGCTTCTCAATATTTTGCCAGGGGAATGGTATTTCTTTCTTTCATTTTTTTCACTTTTCACTTTCTTGGCAAGTCCCTGTCTACCTATCTCTTTTCTTTTTCAATTGTTTCCACCAATTTTTCTTTTATTGAACAACAACCACCATTTTCTATTTTTCTTGCCTTTCTGTATCATATTGATTTGTAAGAGGGTGCAAGAAAATTAGATAGCAAGGTATGTTAAATATATCCTCTTGTGGCTTGGTTATTATATGGGTATTGCGAAAAAGAAATCATTTATCGAAGGCTCAAGCATGGCTGACTAGGGATATACTTTTGCAAAAGAAATGGTCAAGGCTCAAAGTCAAATCAAAGATGGCCTAATATCCTTTTCTCAAGTATATGCACATGTACGTGTCATATGCAAAGGTTCACTGTGGGACATATCAATAGATCACTTTACTTGCATTAATCAAATCAAATTTAATGAGATTATTCAAAAAGAGATAGTGAAAAAACTTTCTTGAGTAAACATTGATATCCTCTCAAAAGCATAGCAAGGCTCAAAACTCACCATGGTATTCTTGATCATCTCCACTAGTTATGTCGAGTGTTTCAGGGAATGTCGGTTATATATCGATTTCATTTTCGAGTCTGATCATCTTGTACCTTAGGAACAAAAAATACCGATGTACATTTGACAATTTAAGCATATAAATAATACCAGTTTTCCAAGAATTGTAGTTTTAAGTCTCGGTTGTTAAGTTAAGGTGTCAAACCGATCATGTGCTTAGTTACTTTAACAAACAGTCTTAGCATCCACATCCGTTTCATCATTCATTAACAAATAGCAATATACTAAGCTAAATCTACATATACATTTAAACAGATAAAAGTGATAAATTGAATCATTTATTTCTCAAAATGTGATCATTTAATACAAATATCAAAGATTCCATTCATCAACAAAAGAAGTGATCAAATATAAACTTTAAATATCCACAATCAACTACAAAACAAACATCCACCACAGAAGAAATAACTATCCATAACAACTACAAATATCCCCAAGAACACCCAAAGAAGAAATTCATCAACCAAAGAAGAAACAATCAAAAACTCCACTATCAAGAACAGAAATAACCCTCTCAATCTCCACCGTCCCTACCAACTCCACTGGCTCCACCGACTCCACCAGCGCCACCCCTCAGAAGACTAAGGATCTCATCCTACTTAGCTTCAATGCTAAGCATGATGTCCCATAAAGAATACTGGGTGCTCATGCTGGGGCCTGCCTCTTGGGGCTGCTCTTGCTCTCTCTCTACCTCCATCTCTCTCTCCTCTTCTCGGTCAAGCTCGTCTTGCACTTCATCGACTCCTTGGGGAGGGAGCACTTCTTATCTAGCAGCTGGAGTGCCACTGTGACCTTGGCTTCTCCAAAAAGAAGTCTTGTTCAGGGGCCCCATTGGCTTTTGAATTTCCATCTCGGGTCTCACCCTAACCCCATGGTCTTTTCACATATGTGTCACCAAGGTGCCGAAAGGAAGAGCGTTCATTTTTACATCACACCCTTTCTTCATTTCTGTAAAGATGAGGGATGGGAGGTCAATGCTATGCCCTTTTCCAAGTGCATATAGTAAACGGGCCATGTCTGGTAAAATTTCATTGTTTCTTCCTATTGGAGCAAAGTTTGAAATCACAATTAAGTTTAACATTTTGTATTTGTTCGTGAGCTCTCCTTGTCTAAAAAAATCTCTTTCCAGTCCAAGAAAAATCAGCCACCCCTGTCAACTCCTTCCCTACAACATTCATGGTTACATTCTTTCTCGTGGGGTATGTTAGGTTCTGAACCCGAGGCACTTCTTGCATCATTTCTCTTATATAATCTTCATCCACGTCAATGTGGATCCCCCTCACATAACTCTTTAGTACCCCATTGACTATTTCTGCATTGGAGTAAAACTCCCTCACCAAATCGACAACGGCCTCCCCTCCGTTTCGCAAGTACAACCCCCAATTTCTTCTCTCCATGTCTGCAAAGATGCCCAATTCAACAAAATTACTCAAGATTACATCTTTCTCACAGACCACAGCATGCTTAACATAGTAGTTCTCATACCTGTCAGCTTTGATGGCGTTGGGGAATCAGGTTCGATCATATCTTCTCCTGATGGGCCTCTCATCTCTCTCCTCAATGACCTCTTCTACAAAATTAGGCTCCTAGTTTGGCGTATTATGCTTAGCAGGTAGTTTGACTCTAGGCATGGTGTTTTCATTTTTTTGAGCTTGGAATGGATTTGAAACTCTTGATTTTCTAGTCAAAATAAGAATTTTTGATGTGGGAATGAGTTTGGAAGAGTTGATTTTTAGTGATATTGGAGAATGGGAGGTGTTTTGGGAGTTGGGTATTGTAAATGGGTTCTAGATTTTGAAGAGTTTTGGAGTTTTTTGGCGATTTTGAAGTGGGGAAGATGATCCAAGATTTTATAGCCTGAGAAGGATCGTTCGAACGTCAATAACATTCGAACGTATGAAAAAAAAATTATTAAAATATCATTTGAACGTAGTGAGCTCCTAGTACTTTTGTTTTCTATCAAAAAGCAAAGTACTGTAAGTTACTCTCGTCTGAACGTTATATTGGCGTTCGAACGTGACCATCGTTCGATCGTGCTATTGGCTTTTGAATGAGCTGAACTTCCAGTACTTTTGTTTCCATTAGAGACTTCATCATAGGCTGAGTACTACAAGCAACTAACATTCAAACGTCAATTTTCGTTCAAACGTTGAATCAAAAATCACAATTTTTTTTCTGCACTACACTATACACAATAAAAGCAAGCTAAACACAAAAAGTTGAATCAAAATTCATAGCGTCTCAGGATAAGTCCCTACTCATGCTTCAGGTTGGTATTCTGGGAAACTCCTTACTCGGCCCGTGTTTTCATTTCAGTCAAAAGAGTTTGTACAAAAAAGATTTTTACACTTTTTTACAAAAATTTGAACCCTTGGCTTTCATCCCAACTACTCTAATCCGAGTCTCCCTCTGTATCTGTGTAGTGCGGACATCCAGTGACTCTCCCAATTTTCTCTCTCATAAATCGATTAAGCATAGTACCAAAATAGTATGGCGTCTCAGGATAATCTTTACTCAGCCCATTCACTATCCAGTCTAATCGATCGAGTGCACGACAAAAAATTGGTTCAGAACACTGGTTATACCTCTTCTCGTGAAAGACTTTGCCACACTGTTTACAGGCACCAAGTTTCTTGGCACGACGGTGTTTAGAAAATGTGCTTCTACCACATAGGGGTTTCTTTTGCTCTTCTAGGATCTCATTCTTTCTCACCAATCTTGCTTTTCTCATGATCACAGTATACACATCAAATGGAAAAGTGCATAAAACTCCTAGACTAAACCAAAAAAGTTTAACATCCATGTTTTCTATGCTTTAACACACACTATCTGGTTCTTTAACGTCTGTCAGTCTCAAAGACGATTAGAGATGACTCACAAACATAATCATTAATTTATACAAAATAAAAAACAAGGTATACAATCTGATCAGAAATATCAACAACAACAACAACACAAATTTAAAAAATTTCTGCGGGCACATATGAACTGTAGTTCTCACCCCTCAACCTAAATTGAACATTGTCAATGTTTCGAATTTACCAGTGTATGGATCTTGGAGATGAGATTGAAAGGTAGAGATTTATTCATCTGCTAACACCTACAAACAAAATACAAAAATTAATCATTTTTTTGGAAAATTTGGGTTCTCGCCAGGACGAAAACCCTTGACCGTGAATGCTGACATAAGAAGAAGAGTCATGTACAAATAGAGTAACACAAATGCAGATAATGACACAAAGGATTGGGTCTTCAGGTAATATGGTCATGGGGCTATTGAGAGTTGGGTTGTTTTTATAGAGAGCAGCACACTAGAAAAGAAAGTGAAAAAGAAGAAAAGGGAAAGGCGATAGGGAAAAAGAGGAAAGGGGAAGGATGCCTTATAAAGGCATCCTTTCGGGTCGGTTTTTATTGAATTTTTCCTGGCCCGACCCTTTTTTTGTCGGAAGGCGCAAATCTCGGAGTGATGTTCTGGGTCCATTAAAAGAATTGTTTCCACATTTTTGACAAAATCCTCTAAAAATGGTTTCAACTGCTGACCATTAACAGTAAAGATGTTACCGTTCAAGGGGTTTTCCACTTCTACTATTCCATGTCCAAACACTTTTTTGACAATGTAGGATCTAGTTCATCTTGACTTCAACTTACCAGGAAAGAGGTGGAGTCTTGAATTAAACAACAAGACTTTTTGAAAAGGTTCAAAAGACTTCCGCACAATATTCTTATCATGAAAAATTTTCATCCTGGTTTTAGCAATCTTAGCATTCTCATATGCTTCATTTCTCAATTCCTCCAATTCGTTAATCTGAAGTTTCCTTGCTAGTCCGGCCTTGTCCAGTTCACAATTCATTGCTTTAATGGTCCAATATGCCCTATGTTCCAATTCCACAAATAGGTGACACGACTTGCCATAGACTAATTGATAAAGAGACATGCCCAAAATTATTTTAAAAGCAGTACGATATGCCCAGAGTGCATCAGTTAGTCTTGACGACCAATCTTTGCGATCTGGATTTACCATTTTTTCTAAAATTAATTTGATCTCCCGATTAGCTAATTTAGCTTGTCCACTAGTCTGTGGATGATAAGGGGTAGCAATTTTGTGAAAAATCAATTATTTTTTCATCAAATTCAAAAAAGGACGATTACAAAAATGAGCACCCCCATCACTTATGATTGATTTCAAAATTCCAAACCAAGACAAAATATTTTTTTTAAAAATTGATCACTATTTGGTGATCATTATTTCGGCATGAAATTGCCTCAACCTATTTGGATACATAGTCTACGGCCACTAAAATGTATAGATAGCCAAAGGAGGGGGGAAATGGTCCCATAAAATCGATGCCCTAACAGTCAAAAATTTCAATTACCAAAATAGGGTTTAAGGGCATCATGTTTCATTTTGAAATGTTTTCCAACCTTTGGCATCTATCGCAAGTTAAACAAAAGATATGGACATCTTTAAAAGTGTAGGCCAGTAAAATCCACACTACAAGATTTTTGCAACAGTTTTTCTGGATGAAAAATGGTTACCACATACTACAGAATGACAAAATGTTATTACCTGTCTACTTTCCTGAGCGGGGATGCAATGTCTTATGATTTGATCCTTACAGTACTTAAATACGTATGAATCTTCCTAAAAGAAGTTACGAACCTCCCTCAGATGCAACAGAGAGAGTGTTCCAATAGCAAGAAAATTGGCAATATCAACGTACCATGGAGTCTCATCAATTATGAACAGTTGTTCATCAGGAAATTTTTCATTGAGTGACAATCCATCCTCGTGAAATTCATACGTTAATCTGGACAGATGGTCTGCCACCACATTCTCAACACCCTTTTTGTCTTTTATGACCAGGTCAAACTCTTGGAGTAAGAGTATCCATCTCAAGAGCCTAGGCTTAGCATCCTTCTTTGTGAGCAAAAATTTTAATGTTGCATGGTCAGTGAACACAGTAACAGAAGAACCAACAAGATAAGGACGAAAATTTTCCAAAGCAAAAACTACTACAAGCAATTCTTTTTTAGTTGTTGAATAATTCATTTGAGCATCATTCAAATTTTTACTTGCATAGTAAATCACATGTGGTTTCTTATCCTTTCTTTTTCCCAACACAGCACCTACAGCATAATCACTTGCATCACACATTAGTTCAAAGGGTAGAGTCCAGTCAGGGGGTTGCATTATTGAGGCAGAAATTAACATGCCTTTGAGCTTATCAAAAGCTTTTTGGCACGCTTCATTCCATTCAAAGATTACGTCCTGACTCAGGAGATGGCATATGGGTTTTGCTATGGTACTAAAATATTTTATGAATCTCTTGTAAAAGCCTGCATATCCCAGAAATTATCGGACATCCTTTACAGTCTTGGGAGCAGGCAAATTCTCAATCAGATCTATTTTTGCTTTGTCAACTTTCATACCTTTAGACGACACAATGTGACCTAAGACAATTCCTTGTGTTACCATGAAGTGGCATTTCTCCCAATTAAGCACCAAATTGGCCTCTTTACACCTTATCAACACCTTTTCTAAGTTGGCCAGACACAAATCGAATGAGTCACCATAGACAGAGAAGTCATCCATGAATGCTTCCAAAAAATTTCAACCATGTCACTGAACAAGCTTAGCATGCATCTTTCGAATGTTGCAGAAGCATTACAAAGTCCAAATGACATCCTTTTGAATGCAAAGGTGCCAAAGGGACATGTGAATGTGATTTTTTCCTTGATCATTGAGTGCAATTTTAATTTGGTTGCACCCAAAATAGCTATCTAGGAAACAGTAAAATTCATGGCCTACAATTCTCTCTAGAACTTGGTCAAGAAAGGGAAGAGAGAAATGGTCTTTCCTAGTCACCAAATTGAGTTTTTGATAGCCAATACACATTCACCATCCTGTGACAACTCGAGTTAGTACTAGTTCATTTGCATTATTTTTTACTACTGTGACCTTAAAATTTTTGGGCACAACTTGGGTTGGACTAACCCATTTGCTATGGGAGATGGGAAAGATTATCCCCGCATCTAAGAGTTTAAGCACTTTCATTCTCACAACTTCTTTTATGTGAGGGTTTAGTCTTCGTTGCATTTGACTAGAGGGTTTTGAGTCCTCTTCAAGGTATATAACATGATTGCAGATTGACGGGCTTATACCTTTCAAGTCAGCGATGGTCCACCCAATGGTGCTTTTATGGCTTTTAAGAACTTCAATCAGTTTAGACTCTTGCAAGTCTGTGAGCTTAGATGAAATTACCACTGGATATGACTTGTCCTCTCCTAAAAATGCATATTTGAGGTTAGATGGGAGAGATTTCAATTCAGGCTTTGGTGGCCTGTCACTTGATGATAGTGGTTTTGTGCCACTTGGTGAGATCTCTTCAACTTTGGGAGTCCATGTCCCAACAGTGGGTGCAGGGCAATTATATGTCAGTTTAGAGGTGAGAGGCTCCAATGGAGATGATTCAGTAAGGTTCTCACAGAATGTGTCATTCAGATGTTCCTGTACCAAAGATTCAATGGAGTTTATTTCCCTTTCTTCCTTTTCCTCTCCTGTGTATTTGGCAATATTGAAAATATTCAGCTCAAGATTATATTCCCAAAGGTTAATTTCATGACACCATTCCTGTAATTGAATAGTGCATTTGAGGTTGCTAGGAAGGGTCGACCAAGAATGACAGGAATTTGGTTCTCTGAATGCAGTGTTGGCTGAGTGTCTAGAACAATGAAGTCGACATGGAATACAAAGTTATTCACTTGGACAAGTACATTTTCAACAATGCCCCTAGGGATTTTACAAATTTGTCTGCCAACTAGAGTGTGACACAAGTGGGCTTGAGTTCCCCCAAACCCAATCGCTGGTAGACGAAAAAATAGAGCAAGTTAACACTAGCTCCAAGGTCTAATAGTGCTTGTTCAATTTTAAAGTTTTCAATGACACATGACACAGTCGGACACCCTGGATCTTTGTATTTTTGAGGGATTTTGTGTTGAAGTAGGGCACTGGCTTGTTCTGTTAGGAAGGCTCTTTTTTAAATATTCTGGCTTCTTTTGACTGTGTACAAGTCTTTCAGAAACTTGGCATAAGATGAAACCTATTTGATTGCATCTAGAAGTAGGATGTTAATTTTTACTTGCTTGAAGAGCTCTTAAATTTTTGGCTGATTATTCAACTTCTGTGCAGTTTTGAGTCTATGAGGAAAAGGAGCAGGAATAAAACAAGAGGGTTCTTCTTCCTTTGATAGCTAGGGTTCTTGTTCAATCATGGGCTCGGGTTCCTTTTCTCTCACAAGTTCAGGCTTGATTGGTGAGTTGATTGGGATTAACTTTAGTTTTGGCTTTGGAATTAGCATGTCTCTGATGGTCTTATCAATCACCTTGCCACTTCTTAGTATAGTGACAACTTGGACTTGGTCTTGTGGATTTTCCATGGTTGTGGAATTTTCCACCTGAAATTGGCCTTGTGGTGGTTTTGGTTAGGCAGGAAACTTGCCCTTCTCATGTGTGGTCAAGGATTGGGTCAACTTTTAGATGTGGCTTTTAAGATCCTCGAAACATTGAGTGGTCTATATTTTGAAATCAGTAAAAGTCTGAGTGGAACTATGGTTGTAGTTCATTTGGCTTTGCATGAACTGATTCAATGTATCCTCTAGGCTCCTCTTTTGTGGTGGTTAGTATGGTTGGTATGCGGGAGGTCTTTCAGGTGGGTGGGTGTGAACCTTGTTGTTGGTTCATGGGAGTTGGCTGTGTGTTTCTCCAACTAAAGTTTGGGTGGTTCCACCACCCTGGATTTTATATTTTAGAGTATGGGTTGGAGTAAGGCTTGTTGAAGTTGAAGACAACATTTGTTTATTCAAACAAAATCTCTTTGAATGCTGGAATAGTAGGACACTTTCTAGTAGGGTGTCCTACCAGCGCACAAATCTCACACACTTGTTCTGTGGGAGAGCTAACATCAACTTGATGAACCTTTTTCATCTCTAAAGCTTCAAGCTTTCGAGACAGGGTGGACATTTTTGCTCTTAGGTCATCGTCATCTCTCAAGACATACTTACCCCCTTGGGAAGTAGATGGTTTAGCTTCAACAATGGTAGGGGAGGCTGAGTCCCACATCTGAGAACTATCAGATATGATATCAAAGAAATTGAATGCCTCCTCCGAACTTTTTCCCATGAGCCATCATTTCAACAAACTGACGTAGTCTGGTGGGCAAAAAGTCATAGAAAAATCCTACCAAGGTCCAATTCTCAAAATCATGGTGTGGGCAGGACTGGAGTAGATCCTTGAATCTACCCAACTTTGGTAAAACGTTTCTCCTTTTTTAACCAAAAAATTCATGATTTGCCTTTTCAATGCTTTAGTGCGATGTAAAGGGAAAAACTTTCTGAAAAATTTATTTTGTAGTGCCTGCCAGTCAGGTATTGAAAGAGCTTTTAAAGAATTTAGTCATTGTTTAGCTTTATCCTTTAAAGAAAATGAAAAAAATTTCATTTTGGATAGCTCAAATTTGTCTTGAAACATTCCACATACTTCCTCAAACTCTTTTATGTGCAGATATGAGTTTTTTGTTTCGAGTCCACGGAGTTGAGGGAGTAGTTGAACTATCCCCATCTTTACAGTAAAGAGGGGTGCATCTTCAGGAAAGATAAAACAAGAGAGGACACTATTCCTTGTGGGATTTAAGTAATCTCGCAAAGTTCGAATGTTAGGCACTTCCCCCTCTCTCACAAGAATTACTTCTCGTCTCTCATCATTTGTCATTCTACTTTCACAAGAGTCTGCTACTGATCTAGGTGAAGATGGTTCAGGTTGATTCACAGACCCAGAAGATTCTGCAGGCAAATTTTGATATTGAGGAGCGTTCTCATACATAAAAACAATTAAAATAAATTTATACACAATTAGAAAGGTCTTTTCACCTTTTTCTCAAAAACACTTTTTATGGTTTTCCGGCAACGGCGCCAAAAACTTAACTTGATCCGAAATGTGTACACCCAAGTGCAGGCGGTCAAGCTGTAGTAATAATCCGGTTAAGTCCGGAGTTGAATCCATAGGGAACTATGATAAGTGTTTTGGAGTAGCAGTGAGAGAGATCAAGTAACTGGAAATCTTGAGAATTTGATGTGATGGGATTTCTTGAATAGAATATAAGATTCTTTCCAAGAGTTTTCTAGATAAAATATAAGATAAATTCAAATGTGAAACAGTCACTCTTTAGCTCGAGGATCAGAACATATAGTTAATCATCTGATTTATTATACTTGTGTTTTATAACTCAATTAACTCCTGTGTCAACAACAAGTTAATCGAGAAAAAAAATGGGTTGTGAGGATTAAGCACATGATTTCGATGCCTTTCTAGAAGTTTACAAGAATTGTCTATGTCGAGACTCAACCCGTCTACAAACAAGCAAGTGTTTCTACAAGACATCCAACCATGACATTAATGTTCCATTCTTTAGATAAAGCACAATAATGGTGAAGATTAAAATGTCGTCATGAAGATCTAGTCGGGGTACTTGCCTTGAACCAACGAGTCTTTCTATGCAAGAGTCATCCGTGACATAGAAAGATCTCACGATTATACAAAGTACCTTAGTTTTGCTAGATACATTCAATCATTCAATGAGTAAGAGAAATATAAAGCATTAAAGTATAAAAGAAATACACAAGTATAACTTTTGAATAATTCATAGATATTCATCACCTTTTACTAAAGAGTGAATGAGGAACTACTCACTCTTTATGGCTTTGGTCAAGCTAGAAAAGTGAGTGATACTCACTCCTCCAAGTAGAGTACATACAATGTAAAAGCACAATAAGCGAAAAGCTGATCTTCAATGAAGAACAAGTGAATCACGTTTCACCTTTCACGGCTTTGGTCAAGCTCTAGAAAAGTGGAAGAGTTTCACTCTTCTAAGAAAGAAGGAAGCTCAAGCATTGGAAGTGAAAGACATAAACAATGATAGTAGAAGAAAGCTAGTCAATTTTGGAGGGTGGCTTCCTCAACCAACAAATGGAGGATTGCTTCCTCAACCAACAAGTGGAGGGTTGTTTCCTCAACCAAAAGATGGAGGTTTGCTTCTTCAACTAAGAGATGAACTAACTTTGTTGATAAAAGTAAATATAACATACAATACATCTAAGATTAACTACACGAATGGGAGTCTAAGCCTCCATCAAAACTCTCTACAAAAAGCTCTACTTTACAAGAGAAAAATTGCACACCCTTCAAGCTCCCCTAATGAGAGTATTTATAGGCAAGGAAGAGGAAGGGGGCAGATAAGAGAGGATGAATGAATAGAATGTGCTACCCAAGTCTAAGTGAAAACCAACTACTCTGCAGGCAGTTTGTGGAGGACGTTCGAACGTTATTTCTGTTTTGGCTTTATAGACGTTCAAACGTGGCTTTTGTCTTTGCTTTAGGGGCTTTCGAATGCCAGATGGGGTTTGACCATATCACTCAAGTGGTCTGTGGTCTTCTATGGAACTCCATTTCCACACTCCATGTACATCTTAGCTCTTTGCACTCATCACTCTGGTCTTCAATTAAATCAAGTGGACGATAGAACGTGAGTTGGCATTTGAACGTGGTGCTCAAGTACTTTCAGGGTCTTCCTTCTTGATTGCAACATGCCATGTCTCAACAGTCTGTTCTTCTCAGAATTCAAGTGGACGTTCGAACGTGAATTGGCATTCAAACATGGTTGCTTTTTTCCAACCTTCTCCAATTTTTTTCCCTAATGCACTGGTGTTACACTCAAGTGTGATATTTGTTGTTCTTGAGTCTTTGTTCACTTTAGGACCTAAAATTTCATTACTTAAACTTCATCAAAGTACAATTAGTCCCAAAAAAGCATAGTAAAATGCTAATTTTAAGCACTAATCAATGGCTACTATAGAAGTCAATTAAGATTGCCACAGAAGTCACATAAGGCTGCCATAGAAGTCACTTTAAGGCTAACACAAAATTCACTTTAAGCCTGATACAAAAGTTACTTAAGGCTGCTACAGAAGTCACTTAAAGTTGACAACAAAGTGAACAACTCTTGACACATAAGTCATCCAAAGTTGACACAAAAGTCAACAACTCTTAACACAAAACTCATCCAAAGTTGGCTCAAAAGTCAACAACTCTTGACACATAAGTCACCAACTCTTGACATAGAAGTCACCCAAAGTTGATGCAAAAGTGAATAGTCCTTGACACAAAAGCCACCAACTTTTGACACAAAAATCACCCAAAGTTGACACAAAAGTGAACAACTCTTGACAAAGAATTCACCAACTCTTGACATAGAAGTCACTTAAAGTTGACACAAAAGTCACCAACTCTTGACAAAGAAGTCACTTAAAGTTGACACAGAAGTCACCAACTCTTGACACATAAATCACCAACTCTTGACAAAGAAGCCACTTAAGTTGACACAAAAAGTCACCGAAAATGGACACATAAGTCACCAACTCTTGACACAAAAGTCACCCAAACGTGACACAGAAGTCACCCAAAGTTGGCACAGAAGCTACCCAAAGTTGGCATAGAAGTCACCAATTCTTTGAAATATAAGTCATATTTGACACAAAAGTCACTCAAAGTTGACACAGAGGCCACCTAAAGTTGGCGCAAAAGCCATCCAAAATTGGCACAGAAGCCACCAATTCATGCAAAAGTAACAACTCAACCTCGCCTCACTTCACCTCACCACACTGAAGTTGGTCTGTTGGACTATTGGATTGTTTGTCTTGTTATCTACTACTGCTAGATGCTATAAATTCATTTCAAGCTATTGTAAGGGTTGATCACATGCCTCAAAAAACTATCATTTCTTCAATTCTATAGTTAACCCTATTAAAGAGGGGATATCAACGTCTACAAGGATATGAAGTCAGGTGCTTTAAGATGCTTCATGCGTTGAACACAAGATCAAGTATTGATGTTTCTTCGATTCTGCAATCCATCACAACAAAGAAGGGATATCAACTGGCTATAGAAATATAAAGTTTTCTGGTACTTTAAAACTATTGCAAGGACTGATCATGGACTAGAAAACTGTTAGGTCATTTGATTCTTCAATGCACCATGTCACGAGGTCTACTTACTACAAGAAATCTGGTGGTATAGGCTACTTTCAATCTGCCTCAAGGATTGATCATGGACTTGAAAACTGTTGGGTCCTTGATTCTTCAATCCGCCACGTCACGAGGTCCACTTACTGCAAAAAAAAAAAAAAAAACTGGTGACATAGGTTACTTTCAAACTGCCGCAAGGATTAATCATGGCTTGAAACTACTGGATTCTTTGATTCTTTAATTCGTCATGTCATGAGATCTACCAACTGCAGGGAATCTGGTGGTATTGACTACTTTTAATCTGCTTCAAGGATTGATCATGGGCTCAAAAACTGCAGGGTCCTTTGATTCTTCAATCTGCCACATCACGAGGTCCACTTAATGTTAGAAAGGAATCTGGTGATATTGGCTACTTTCAAACTGCCTCTAGGATTGATCATGGACTCAAAAATTGCTGGATCCTTTGATTCTTCAATTCACCACGTCACAAAGTCCACTTACTGTAAAAAAAAAAAAATGGTGTTGTAAACTACTTTCAGACTATCTCAAGGATTGATCATAGGTTGCTTTTGAGCTACTATAGGAACGATAATAAGCTCAAAAACCGTTGGTTCTTCAATTCTTCATTCCACATTGTCATGAGGAGATTTTTACTAACTGCAAGGATATGACCTTCAATTCTTGAGGCGGCTTTCAAAACTGCAACATGAACTAACTTCTTTGAAATCTGCAATCCACCCTTCTCAAGGTGCTTTGATTTTTGAAATCTTCAAACTACCCTTGGATCAGAGTCTTTGAAATCTAGAATCTACCCTTCTTGAGGTATGCTTTATCATTATTTATCCTGAAATCTTCAAAGCATTCCTTAATCTAGCTTTGAAGAAGCCAAAAAAGAAGAAGAAGAAATAAATCATTAGAAATATCAATCTTAGTATTATTAAACTATCTAATTAAAGCAAGACTAATAAATAAATAAGCATTTAAAAAAAATAGCCAAAGTTACCTAAAATAATTTTGGGGCTATATCATCCAAAGTTAAAAATTGTAGAACATATCTCTAGTTTTGGTTAAATTGTCAAGAAGGCAAACAATTAATAAAAAAAAGAGAATACGTATCTCTAGTTTGGTTAAATTAAATTGGATAATGGTAACTTTAGTGTAAGACCCATTAAGATATAGTGTTCCAAAAAAAAAAAAAAAAAAACCAAAAATAATAAAAGGAAAAAAAAAAGAGTAACAAAAATGATAATCAAGAAATCAGAAACCAAAAAAAAAAGGTTGAATGGCGGAAGCCATGAAGAAGATGGTAGTGAATGATTAAAAAAGAGACAAAAAAATAATAGAATATCAAAAAAGAAAGAAAAAAAATACTTGGAGGGTGCTTGTAGTCAAAACAAGGCTTTCAAACCATTAGATGACCCAAAAATAAATAAAATAAAACAAAATAATAGAAACAATCTAAGTTTAAAATTTAAAAAAAAAAAAACACACAATCAAAAGGAGATGTGACCAACAATAAGTTCTTGTGGTAAATAAAGTTAAAGAATATGTTGTATACCACCAAAGAAACATAAAAAATTTGCTCAGATTAAAGTTTTGGGGTAAAGTCTTCAAAAAAAAAAAAAAAACAAAGCAAACATGCGTAAAAAAAAAAAAGAAGAAGAAGATTTCTATGACTTTATCTAAATCTGTTTAAAAAAAACTTGACAAGAAGACAAACATTGAAAAAAAAAGAGAGAATGTTGATTAAATACGCAATAGCCAACAAAAAAATAAATACCTTCGAGTTGTTCACATAAACTAGAATTTAGTTAATCTCATCACAATAGTTCTTCTTATTCAATACGTGACCAATCCGTATAACATGAACAATTTGGTTAATCAATTGGAAAAAAAAAATATCATCATTAAAAAAACGAGATATCATAAAAAAAAATTGGATAGATACACAATTAAGAGAAAAAGGGCAATACCTGCACAATAGACATTCTTGGAACTTTATTCAAAAGCTATTTTTTTTTGAGTGACCTAATCAAATTTTTGTAAAAAAAAAAAAACACTAAAATAAAATTCTTGATAAGAAAGGTCACTTGAAATAATTCATGGGATAAATTCGCAAGATCACCCAATCAATATCACCCTAAAAAAATAATAAAAAGTAAATTAAAAAAAAAAAAAAAGAACTACAAATTCCTATGTCAAAATTGACTCCAAACAATAACAGCCAGAACAACAGAAAAAAAAAAAAAAAAAGGTTGATGTAGAACCTTACCAAAACAAATTTAGAAACACCTTAGTAAAATGAATATGGTACTAGTAGGCAAAGGTTGATGTAGAACCTTACCAAAACAAATTTAGAAACACCTTAGTAAAATGAATATGGTACTAGTAGGCAAAGGAGTGTGTTCCATTAAATAAGAAAGTCAAAGTTTGGCTATTACTCCCAGCAACATTTAAACATGAGTGGTACAAAACCAAAGCATTGAAAAAAAAAACTCTACGCAATTCATAAGGAAGCAAATAATAAAAGAAGTAAACAAAGAAGTCAAATAAAAGAAAAATATTACCTGACAATTCCCAGCTTCACCGATCCATGTGCAAAACTAATAAAAATTGTTCTGTTGAATTGTAGAGGCATCTATAAATAGAGACAAGAAAGCATTGTTATTGTTAATGGATTCGAAGTCTAGTAAAGAAATATATCGATATTTTAGGTTATGTATTCAAATAAAAATAAAATCGATAATTTTGATCCTAGATAAATAAAATTTTATGTTGGTAAAATATTAAGAAATAATAAATAAATTGGACTCTTTATCCTACTTTGATTCCCAAATGAAGTTGAAGTCTATATTCAAGTGTATATGTTTGAGAAGGGCACTTATACGGTGAACTTTAACATGAATTAGAATTCAATATTATCAAAAATAAAGAAACAATAAATAAATTGGACACTTTGTCTTTATTTATTATAAGATTAAAATTCTACATAAATAAAAGTTGAAAACTATTAAATCTATTGAGATATCTACCACACTAAAGCACTTGGCCCCATAGATGTTGTGCCAAAGTCTTTGCTTTAATTGACCTTCGTTTGGAAATCTTATTAAACAACAAATAATATTGGAATCAAAGTCTACATGGACTAAAATTATATTATAAGAAACAATAACTAAATTGAACTCTATGTCTTACTTAGAGTTTAACATTGACTATAATTCCATGATGATTATGGAAAAATAAATTTTAAAAATAAATAAATAAATAATGTTTTTTTTAAATCAAGCTCCTTTTAAACCAAAATACAAATCGAGACCCATTTACATATTGATAAAATATAAAATATGCAAATAAGTCTCGAGGGGGCATTTGTAGACATTAAAAAATTAATGTCTATAATTGGGCTCAAATCAATTAGATAAATAAAATTGGGTTGTAACTAAATTTCATAAGCCCAAATGATTTAAGTCTAAATTTAATTAAATAAGATTGAGTTAGACCTAAATTCCACAGCCCAAATGATACAAGCCAAAATATAATTAACAAGGCTTGTTAAATTAAATGGACTTAAATTCCATAAGCCCAAATTAAACAAATATTTATAAGGTAAAAAATGTTGGACTTAAATTTCATAAATTAACTAAAACCCCCAAATTTATGGGTTGTCCGTTACCTAAAGTCTACGTAAGGGTATTCAGGTAAAATACATTTATATGGATAACTATTCCTACCACTATAAATAGAGGTCAGGAGGAGGCTAAGAAAGAGGAGCAAGAGAAGTTAAGGAGGAGGGAATATCAAGAAAGCTCTGTCCAAGTCCACCTCAAGAGAAAAAGGGAAAATCAATAGCAAAACTCTGTCGAAGTCTACCTAAGGGGAAGAAACACCGCCAAGGTCCTTTTGCAATAGATCCAAATCATCTTTAAGCTATTCAACACAAAGAACGGTGAGAAAATTCGACAAAGTCAAGCCAAAGATCAAAGAACGAGAACCAAGTCAATCCGACTCTCATCTTCAACAAATCTACCAAAGCATCACCAAATCGAAGATTGAGGAATATGCTGGTCAAGCCCTTGTCTTCACCAAATCTACCAAAGTCAATATCAAATCAAAGATCGAGAAATACACCGATCCGGCCTTCATCATCAAATTCATTGAGAATCAAAGGACAGTGCACGTGAGAAGCACGTCGAAGAGAGTCAACACTACATTCTTTTACTTAAAGTCAATCAAATTAATTATTGTAATTTGACCTTATTTTGTGTTAATTTACATTCACGAAATTTGTTGCTACAGAAGGATCGATAATAGTTTCTGAAGGAATGAGTGTAGTTCCATCTAAATAACCAAAGAGATGATGGCCTCTAAAATATAGGACTACCTGTGCTTTCCATAGCAGGTAGTTGTCACAATCTAACTTTATACAAAATGAGTGATTCAAGCATGGAGGATTAAGGGTGGAGGAATTGAGGTACTGGTTGAAGGAATTGAGGATGAAGAGATGCTGGTCATATTAACGTATGCCAATGAGGGCTTTGACACCATAATAAAGTCAACGAATTCTATATGAATTTGCTTTTGTTGAGGTTTTGTTTGTATAGTTATATACAAATTCTTTACAAGATAGATATAGATAATCCTAATCTATGTACAAGCTTGAATTTCAAATTATAAAATTCTACTAACTATCTTTTGTGATTTTCACACGTCCCAACTCAATCTTCATTGTTTTGTTAGCTATCCTTATTCTTATCATTTGATGATGCAATAGTAGAGACGGAGAGAAGCGTAGAAACACAATTAGAAATCTAATTGAAGAGAATGAGGGAGGGGGATAGATGTAACGCTCCAAAACCCACCTTGTACGGCATTACAATCTATAAATCATTCACATCATGAGAGCAACTAAATAAATTCATCATTAAAGAAATTCCATTCATCAACTATAACATTTACCATATTATCCCAAAAGAATAGGCCAACTATGGCCATTACATCCCAAAAGAATGTGATTGATTATGATAATTACATCCCAAAAGAATCACATTTAAACTAGCTGTGGAATAACAAAAGATTAGTCTTTACATAATCTCAAAAGAAATTTCCTAGTCTAGCACCTAGGTGAGTATAACTCTAGACATCCACCTCGGGATCCATGGGCCCATCTAGTAGAGCTTCTCAATGGGTCGGCTCCTCAACCCCTAGCTCTTCTTCTAGACCACAATCTGAAAAATATAGTTTGTAGGGGGTGAGCACTAAGCTCTGTAGCAATATTCCTCCCAAACTCGAACAAGATTTAGAAAAGTATATAAAAATGGTTGGTCAGCTTTTACAAATAACATATATAAATTTTGCAATAAAACATGGACATTTAAACAGATCTCAAGTTTAAGCAACAGCAGTAATTTAATGCATAAGTGAAACTAATATACAACTAATAATTCATTCCACCAAAAATTGTTTCTCCCAAGTTCTTGCAGAATCTCATACTTCCCAAAATTCTTGTAGAAACTATTTCTGGTACAATGAACAATAACCCACCACTGTATTCGTATCTCTAGTATGAAGTAAGATCTCGCATGTATACCATCGAAAATATTCTGGCCCACGTACAACCCCCACAAATCCTCGTAAGGATATCCAACCTTTAGGAAGGGCGTATGCCAACACCATGGCGGTGACATATCCAACCAAAGAGTAGTATACTAACCCCTTTTTCCACGATACCCTGTGAGCGATAATAGTTTAGTCCTCGCAAGGCACTA
The DNA here is from genome assembly GCA_963454935.2 of Ilex paraguariensis. Lineage (NCBI taxonomy): Eukaryota > Viridiplantae > Streptophyta > Magnoliopsida > Aquifoliales > Aquifoliaceae > Ilex > Ilex paraguariensis. The sequence continues at coordinate 717,595 of CAUOFW020000870.1, forward strand.
ACCCCACTACGAGTGGTAGGAAAAGTTCAAACTCACACAGAGTAAGAAGGCATCTACACACTCCAAGATATCCGGTCAATAGTAGTCCATGTTTATCCAACAATCACACAAGAGATACAATACCAACAATTTCCTCAATTAACAAACAATTCCATAAATTTCCAATTTCATAATTTGTAATACAAGAGAACAATATAAGAAAAATAAGCAAGAGATCATCACAACATCATTTTATTACTCAACACCAAGCACTAAAGTTTCAAAGTTAAGAACAAAGAAAGAATCAAAAAGAAAGTCCATCTCTTTTGAAAACTAGGGTTTTATATCAAGAAAATGAGATTTTATGGGTATTTAACCCTAACTTTATTTTAAACACGCTAATAATTTTAAAAGACCAAGGAAAGTTGATTTTATAGCATATATATAAGATTTAAAGTCAAAAGAATACATATAATTAAGCCCTAGCCTCAATGTAAGAGAATAGGAAGAAAACCCTACCTTTCTCCTTGACTTTGGTGTGAAGGACAAGAAGATTTGATCTTGAAATACCCTTAAAACTCTTGTTTTCCCTTTCTCTCTTCCTCTCTAAGTCTTTCTATTAGGATTCTAAGAGGTGTGGGGTGAGAATGGTGTGAAAGAATGAGAGCAAATGGAATAAAAATGAGATTTTAAAACATAAAAATCTTGACTTTTTAACGATCTACCGGTAGTTCGGATCCACTAGCCACTTACTACCTGTTGACTACTAGTAGTTCGGATCTACTGGACATTTACTACTTGTTGACTACCGATAGTTCGGATCCACTGGACAGCGTGCTACCGGTAGGTCCTGTCCAAATTTGTCTATTTTCTCTATTTTTCATTTCAAACTCATTCCAAACCCTTTCAATTCCATCCCAAGCTTATTCAACATGTTTTTGTACATCAAACCTAGTTGGTACCAGTTCTATTACTACGATTTCATATTTTTGCAAGTTAAACTAGATTTTAACTACTATTTCCTTGAATTTTTTCATATTAACATTTCAAAAGAAATAATAACTACTACTTAAACCTACATACATATATAAAGACAAAAAGGTGGGCTTTACAATAGATGTAGAGGGAGAGATAGAGATAGAGAGAGGGGGTGAGAGATGTGTGTATGTGTGTGTGTTGTAAGAAGGGTGGGGCTTCCCACCTCTTAAATCTACCTTCTCATCCGATTTAATTTTTTTATTTCAAATTACTAAGTTTAACCTATCTATACTCACCTCATTAGTTATTAAACACACTCTGCCTATACTCACTAATTAAAAAATAAATGCATCCAATATTATTTCAACCTACTATATAGGCAATAATCAAAATTTATTTTTGGTGTATTATTTCAGTATATAAATATTTCATAAACAGAATAAAAATTAATAATTTATTTTTAAAATATTAGTCAAAATATACAAAAACATCTTTAAACAGCTCAAAATATTCCAAAGACAATAGTAAATATATATCAAAATATCTCAAAATGCCTCAAAATATTCTAGATCACATTGAAACATTGAAATTTCACTTCAATTACTATTTTCGTTTTGATTTTTTTGAAATATATATTTAATAATTTAATTGAATTGGATAAAGGGGGTGAACTTAGTCATTAATAATGTGGTTATAGATGGGGTGAACTTAATAGTTTAAAGTAAACAAATAAAACGGGATAAAAAATGAGATTTAAAGGGTGAGAATAACCCCACCCTTGTAAGAATTAGTGTGTGTGTGTGTGTGCGCGCGCACTTTTGTGAGTTTGTGTTGTGTGTGTGCATTATATTGGTGTTATGGTTTGAGAGGTAGAGAAAAGAGAGATATGTTAGGTGAGAGAGAGGAAGACGCGACAGAGATGGGCAATAAGAGAGAGAGAGAGAGGATTGGGTTTGAGGGAGAGAGATACAGAAAGATATTATTCGGTTTGTGGGACATAGCAAAGAGAAAGAGAGAGGGGGGAGGGGGAGACACTAAGACTGTTTTGTGTGAAGGTGATAAAGAAAAGGGCAAAAATAAAAGAAGAAAAAGTTTCATGTTTGGGTTCATGTTTAACATCATCCAGATTTAGAATATTTGATGTTCAGGTGCATAGATTATCAAAACAATTCTAAAATGCTCCTAAAAAGCAGGACAAGACATGCACATGATGTTTTTTGTCCATTTTTTGAATGATAGTTGGTGTCAAGGACTATAGCAACTAATATTTGAACTTTAGAAAAAAAAATTGATAAAATTAAAATTTTGGGGAGCAAAATGCATTGAATAGTAAATCTTTACAGACCATTTGTGCAATTTACCATTTTCTTTTAAGATTAAAAATTTTTGCATTATACCCTCAATCAAACATAATTTTATCACAAATTTTTTTATTACACTTGTTAAATTTTTTTATTTTTATACACAATAATTTGCATATTGATTAACTTTTAATATTTTACATGAAATTTTATGTTTAGTTTTATTAAAATATCCACTTTTCTTTTTTTGATTAATTGAGAATGTAATATAACAAATTTTAATTATTCTGAAAATATAAAATAATTTAAAAATCGATATTGTCAATCACCCCTTTTTTTATCCGTGTTCTTTCTCATCATCTTGGACGAACACATCAAGTCTTCAGCGCATTGGGACGTATTCACATGAGACCACTTGATGGCTTAGTACTACCGATGAATTATTTCACCTGGGGCTGGGCTTATGCCCCCACTACGTGGGAATGGCCCTAGGACTGCCTAATCCAGGCCAGATCATCATGGCCAGGTTTATCCAAAAACATTAACCAGGTTTTGTTTTTTTTTTTTTTTTAGGTAAACTCCAGTGTTTTTTTTTCTTTTGGGCCCATGAAGAATAGAAGATTTCCCTGATGCATAAAGTAAGTAATTGAATTCAAACATATGAACTATCATCAAAACACTATATAGAAGTCTATAAAGACGTTTTAAAGATAAGATAAAGCCACTAAGGCTGTCATTCCTGACTTGAGGAGGAGATAACAGCAAAAAAAGTACAATCAAATTTTGTAGATATTTTTGATGCACAAAATTGTCTTATATAAGATTAATAGTCGCGTGTGTGATAAAATGTAATTAATGAATAATAAATAAAATAATCAACGGTAATAACGTAAATATCGAGTCAACATGCAAATATATAGTGGTTCAGTTTGAGTGACCTACTCCACTCTCGAAAAACGACAGCGGTGGTCGGTAGTCTTTATTGATGAATAAAGTAAGAGAGAGAAGGCTCTAGGAGATGTATGCTCAGAAAGATGTATAATAACTAGGAGAGAGAAAATATGTGTATAGGTGTAGAGAGGTGTCAAGGTGTGTTGGGAGATGTAGATATCTCTTCATATGGAAAGAGCTTATAATATATAGGTGTGATGAGACAGTGAGGTGATGCGGTGACGTGAGTGAGAGGACACTACTTCTTTGGTAAGTACAATTAAGGTAGGATTGATCTTCATGAATACATATCCCGATAATCTCTCTCTCACTTGCTCTTATCTTCCCGACCTCCTCGGATCTTGGACTGAGTCGGTCTTGGGCTGCCTTCATAGTGGATATGGGCTTGCTTGGTTTACTAGGTCTGGCCCAGTAAGATTTGGACTCACAATTGCCCTCATGCCCCAAGCTCCAATTGTTTGCAAGAGAAAGGGGTTGAGGGCATGAGTGAGCACTTAGTTTCTTGTTTTCCACGGTATTAACTTCCTAAACTTCTTGCTCCTATATTTGGGAAATTTTTCTCTTCTTCTGATAGCTCCATGGTTGGGCACCCATTGTATTAACCATTCTTCTATGCCTGATCTTCACTAAACTTGGATCCCTCTTTCTATCTTTGGGTGCCAACCTTTAGGATTTTAAAGAGCATCCCCGTCTTCCCCAACTCACCTCTTTTGGAACCAGAGCTTAGAAACACTCCTTACATCCTTACCCCATAATTCACTAAAAGGGAGAAAGGGAAAACTGGGCAACACCCAAGGTACTTAGGTAGGCGGCGCCTATGAGGCAGAAGGCACCCAAGGCATTGAGTAGGAGGTGCGCATTAGGCAGGCGGCGCCTAAAGCGCTAGCTCTAGGCGACGCCAAACAAGGGTGATGGGTGGTGCCAGACAAGGGTGCTAGGCACTGGATGGGCGACGCCTTGGAGGCTTGGGCAAAGCTAAGAGAAAGGAGCACGCGATGGGGCGCCGACTAGAGTATCAGAAAATTATGAAAAAAGGGTAAAACTTTGAACGGTCATAACTTTGTGCTCAGTTATCCGTTTGAGGGGAATGTTTTTTTTGAATTTGGATATTTTTTGGAGATCTAAGCCATACAAACCCCAAAGGCGATTTGGTCAACAATTTTTTTTTAAAAATGCTTTTATCTCTCTATATTTAAGTTTTAAGCACAAATTAGTGAAACTGACAATGGTGGAAAATTGTGTTCTGGCAGGCAGCTGTCAGAGAGGGAGACTATGATGGCTTTCGGTTGTGGTGGTTCTTAACCTTGTCTCTAATTTCAATAGCTTCCGTTGATAGAGCGATGATGGAGGTGGAGGTTCTCTATACTTCTAGGGTGATTTCTTCCCCTCCTCCTAAGAGGGCGATGTTTAATGCCCCTAGTGCTTCTCGGTCAAGGCCCGATGGCTAGGTTGCTTCCCGAGAGATGGGACCCGGTGGTGCCCTCACTTCTTCCCAGACTGTGACTCTTGTGTGTACCAAAGCTAGTCCTTGTACCGTTGTAGGAGTTATGACTTCAGTGTGATCTTCTACGGGGACTGTAATTCCACATAATTGTCCTACTTCTAGTAATGGCTTGCTGTCCATGCTTTGATTTGACTTCGGTCAAGGAGCAACTCTAGGGGTCCGTGACTCCCGGGGATATCAGAGAGGTTGAATCTCGAGGTCCGGAGGGCATTATCAACTTTGATTTTGTACGAGCCTCCTTTCCTTCATATTCTTCTTTTTGAATGCTTGCTGGTGGTTGCCATTTTTTCCAACCTTTTTCACGGACATTGAAGCTTGGCGAGGCATTTGGGCATCTGGTAATAGAGAGACGGGATTCGAGAGGCTACTGAGAAGCAGTTGAAGCTTACTCATGATAGAGTCACGCCTCTTGAGACCAAGCTTTTTGGCATCCCATGAAAGGGCCGGGAAGCTAGAGGCTGATAAAGAGACCGTCTGCGTAAGAGCAAAGTTAGATCTGCGGACGTCCCGTGAGAGGGCCGCAAAGCTGGAGACCAAGCTATGTATAGCTCAGGAGAGGGCTGTCGTGACAAAGGCTTATAAGGTGACTACCTGTATGAGAGCAGAGTCATAGCTACAAACATCCTATGAAAGCGTCTCAAGAGCTAAGGCCAAGCTACATATAGCTCGAAAAATGACTGTCGTGGCAGAGGCTTGTAAGGAGACTACTTGCGCGAGAACAAAGTCATAGTTGCAAACGTCTTGTGAGAGGGCCGCAAGAGTTGAGGTCGAGCTACGTATAACCCGGGAAATGGATGTCATGGCAGAGGCTTGTAAGGAGATTACCTGCGCGAGAGCAAAGTTATAGCTGCAAACATCTCATGAAAAGGCCGCAAGAGTTTAGGTCAAGCTACGTATAGCCCGAGAAATGGCTGTCGTGGCCGAGACTCATTCCATTGAGATAGAGATGAGGAGGGAGGCTGTTGAGAAAGCCATCGCAAGCACCTTTATTAATGGTTATGAAGAGCTTGCCAGTTTTTCCTACTATTGAGTTCTCTGGCTTCATCCCGTATGAGGCACCAGGGGTAGATGGTGACGGGGAGAGCCTTGATGATAGTGGCTCGAGGAGCAGTGACTGATCGTCGAGAGTATGAGCTATTTACAAACTTTATGAAAGCATAACAATAATAATCTTCGTAGAATTTTATTTCATAAGATAATAAATAACATAACAAATCAACTGAAACCACAAAGGATAGATAAAATAAGAGTCACTAGCTTCTACTCGCTATTGATAATAGTTCTCCAGGTGTTTGTCATCCCATAGGTGGGTCGAGGCTTTCCTAGCGGAGTTCTAGTCGCTTCCACCTCCTAGCCCTTAGGAGATTGTCTAAATTTCTCCGAGGTTACTGGCATTTTCTGTCGTTCTTGTTCCGGCCAAGTGGCAGGGCTTGTCCTCTGCTAGCAACGTATTACCTCACCTGGCCATGCTATATGAGCTCCTCAATCTGCTTTTTAAGATCAAAGCAATCGGCAGTATTATGGTCGTGGTGGAAAACGGCAGTACTTGTTCGGGCTCCTCTGGTTCAGGGCGGTCTTCATCTTCTCAGGCCAACATACTGTAGGATCATCCTGTATTTGGAATAGGATATGTTCCACTGAAGCATTGAGTGGCATGAAGGTTTGTCGCTCTCTTAGAGGTAGGGGACCAAGGCGGTCCTTGATAGAGATTCTCTCTATTCTATTCCTTTTGTTCATTCCTGCTTGTCCTTACGGGTGTCCTTCCTCTTCTCAGCCCCATTAGAGGACTCACCTCATCTGGCCTTGGTGACATCCTCGGCGTTCATGCACTTCTGTGCCCTTGACAATAACTCGAGCATATTGGAGGGCGGCTTCTTGAGGACGGAGAACAAAAAGCTGGAGGAGCGCAAACCAGCGATAAAAATGGCTAGGGCTACATTATCGTCAGGTTCCTCTATCTGAAGAGCCTCCTCATGGAAACGAGTGAAGTAGCTCCTAAGGCTTCATCCCTATCCTGGTTGATGGTGAGCAGATGGGTCACAGGCTTCTGATGTTAGTGTCCCCCAATGAAGTGGGAGACAAAAGATTTACTCAGCTTTGTGAAGGAGTGGATAGACGAGGGTTTGATCTTCGCAAATCATTGATGAGCAAACCCCTTCAAGGTGGTAGGGAAGGCTCTGCACATGATCTCATCAGGCACATTATGGAGTTACATGAGAGACTTATAGGTATCCAAATGATCCATAGGGGTCCTTGGTACCTTCGAAGATTTCGATGGCTGGTATCTTGAACTTCGAGGATAGGGATACTTAACTATATCTACAACGAAAGGGGTATTAGTGCACCTTACCAAGTAATCCACCGTCTTGGACGCCTGTGCCTTGATGACGTTGAGGGCATCTCCGAGTTGGTTTTGCACCTCTCTGATCTTCTCGTCCCATTAGTTGGGGACATCCTCCGTTGGGTGGTTGTACTGGCTTCCATGATCAGCGTACTGACTTTCTACTTCATCCTTCTGCGCAAGTACATGAAGAAGGGAAACACATGAGCTTCATGCGCACTAAGGAGGGACTACTGGGCTAGGGGCCCCCAGGCGTGGCCCTGGGGCATTCTGGCGAGGGACTCCATGATGGGGGGCTGCCTGGCACCCAGAGTGGATAGGTTGTTACTCCTCTCCCGTTAGAGGGAGTAGGGCTCCTCCTGCGGGGTGAGGGGCAACACCTCCCTAGGCGAGCATCAACTAAATGATTTATTGATTTTGGCTTACCAGCAACTGCATGGTCTATAGAAATTGTTGCCCGACGACAGGAGTCGCTGTAGCAAACGGTTCTGATGGTGCGAGGGGAGACGGAGCCTCCTCCTGATAAGTCAGGTTGTTGTCTCCCGGTTTGTTGACTCATTGACCTGGTCGTGATTGCCATGGAATAAAAAAAATTAGAAAAACTAGTCGTTTTCCATAGACGACGCCAAACTGATAATGCACAAAACTATCTTGTACAAGATCAACAATTGAGTGTATAATAAGGTGTAATTAATGAACAATAAATAAAATAATCAATGACAATAACGTAAATATTGAGTCAACACGCAGACATTTAATGATTCAGTCCGCATAACCTACTCCACTCTCAGGAAACGACAGCGGTGGTCAGTACGATAACTAGGAGATAGAAGCTATGTGTATAGGTGTAGAGAGGTGTCAAGGTGTGTTGGGAGATATAGATGTCTCCATGTGAAGAGAGCATATAATATATAGGTATGATGAGGCAGTGACTTGAATGAGAGGGCACTACTTCTTTGGTAAATGCACTTAAGGTAGGATTGATCTTCATGAACGCATATCCGATAATCTCTCTCCCACGTGCTCTTATCTTCTTGGGCTCCTCGGATCTTGGATTGGGTCAGATTGATAAATCGGTCTTGGGCTACCTTCATAGTGTATATGGGCTTGCTTGGTTTACTGGGTCTGGCCCAGTTAGATTTGGACTCATCAGATATCATATGGTCTACCAGGCAATTTGGGATACCATCATAAGAGAAAAACAACAGTGCTAGTTGTAGAAGATCATTAAGATACCATATGTGCTATCTCATAGCTAGTTCAATGCCATGCAAATCAAGATTTTGAATGAAAACCTGAAAAATGAATCAAGTTTATAGGAGAAATCTAACTAATATGCAAATCCCAGATCAGGGGTAAGACAGTTTCAATCTACCATTTTAAGATTTCAAGAATTCAATACTCCTCTGATTCTTAAATATTGTTATTGCTTCCGGATAAAGCATTTCAACTAGCACTCCTTCAACATAACATGAAGCACAACACAACCATGGAAAAGAAAGCAGCATTGGATCAAAACACAGAAAGAATCAGAGCCACACCAAGAGATCAAATATTTCATACTTATTTTCACAGAAATTTACAATGAAGATAACTGTGTAGAGGCAAGAGGTTCGACATTGTATATCTGGAAGAAGAAAAGAAACTCAAAAGAACTTCCTGTGGCCTAGCCAGCTAGCCACATTTTGAAGCAACAGGCCAACTCTAGAGCCTAGTCAATTTTCCTCTAAGCAATCATATCGATGAGGTTAAATGATGCTCCAGCAAAATATCAAACCAGTTGTTCAATCTGTGTTCAGTTTCCACTTCCCTTGAATCCAACAAAATCTTCACCATCCTGCAGAATAAAGCACAAAAAACTACTTGATAAAACTCACACTTTTAACATTTGCACATCCCAATTCAGTTCTTTGTCACTCAACATGGTATCCAATGCGAAAATCAAACAGCAAACCAAGCCCTTGAAGTTCAATTCAACATATCATTAAGCAAAAAACTAAAGTCTCTGATTCTATGATAGATGAATTTCAGCTCTCAACTTCTAATCTAACACTAATCATACTTCTCCCTCCATGAGTAAACAAGAAAGAATACCCATGAAAGTCCCAAGACAATGTCCCCAACAACCAACCTCAGCCAATCACGGCCAAGATCTTCAAGCTTCCTCTCAAAGTGAGTTCTCCAAATTGCCATGGCTACATGAAGAAGCACACACCCCTTAGCAAAGAAGGCTTGGAATTCCCTGTCCTTAACAAATGCCACCATGAACAATAGAAACCCAATAGCAAATAAGAGCAGCCCCGAAAATGAATCAGAGGTTTGGATTAACAGCTGATCATGGGGCGTTGATCCCAAAAGCTTACTCGCATTTTCGTGGCCATGGCTAAAAACAAAGATCTCATTCGTATAGAACATCATAAGAGCTCCACAAGTTAAGGCTACTACAGCATGTAGAATGGAGGTAAGGAAAAAACCAGATGATGCCATTGAACAAAACCCTGTATAATCTGCCCTTACAACTCAACAAAGTCTTCAAATTAACTTAGCAAATAAACTTCAAAACACTTAATCCATCAAACCCCAACACTTAACTTTAATTATATGATCACATATAACATGTAGATGAATCCACCAAACCAAACTCTAACTTTAATTATATGATCACATATGCTATATAGATGAATCCCTTGATCAAAGTCCAATTTGCCAAAGCATTTCAAAGATGACAGAGAGACCCTTTGATCAAATGACTTTCAAAGCATTTTTCGTTTAAAATGAACTATTCGATCGAAGCCCAGGTCGATCTTCAACCATATACAGAAGGGTTTTGATCTAAACCAGTGAGAAACAGCTAAATAAAACACCCTTTCAACCCTACCTTTCAATATCATAGATTGGTCCCCCTCTCAGCTCCACAGAGCTTACCCACAATACCCTATAAATATTTTGTCCCATATTTCGCTGTATGATCAAAAGAAAGGCAGAGAGAGAGATCCAAAAAAAGTTTTGGGCAGAGATCCAAGAAAAGCGTTGGATCCAAAACCCTATCTGCTGAATCCAGAAATTGAGGGAATCAACGAGTATTGGTGGAAAGGGTTTACAGAAAGAGTGGCGATTTGGGATTCCTGAAAGAAGAAACGAATTGGGGTGTTGTTTTGGGAATTGCTCAATGGTGAAGATATTGCTCGTTAAAAAATTACTTGTAGCTAATTTAGCTAATTTAGTCTTTGAAATATGTTTTATTTTGATTTAACCTCTGAATTATGTAATTTGACTTAATGTGGTCTCTTCAAATGAAAAATCTCGTTTGTATATCACGTGAGTTAATCTAAAGATTAAGGTATAATTCATGGTCGACGTGACGTGTACACGAGACTTTTTGTTAATTTGGACTAAAGGGTCAAATTGTAAAGTTTATGGGCTAAACTAACAAAATACATAATTTATGAGATTAATTAATATAAATGGTATAATTCAAGAGATCAAGTAAGTAATCAACTCTTTAGAAAATAATTTGATTACTGTTTTGGATATGGTTGTTCTGAATGTAGGGCCAATTTTATCCTAACAATAATATTCATCTTTATTTTGGGGGAAAAGGTGTCGCAGGTCCACAGTTGATGGTCTTTTAAGTTTTAAGTCCAACCGCAACACTTCTAAGACCAAAATTTCGTAGCGCGAGATAAAAATATATTTAATGAATTTCCACCATTATCTAATTTTTATATTTCTTGCTACTATCATTATCATCCCGTCAATGTCACCCCTATTCGCCACCCTCCATCACACCTTCACTATACACTACCATTACTGGTGGTCACTCAGTGGTGGCTCGAGATATTTTGAGGTTTAAAGTGAAAATAATAAATGATGTCTTTTTATTTTTAATATTAATAATAAATTTATTTTTTATTTTTTAAAACATAAAAATATTAATTAAATTTTCATATTCAATCTTTTATTACTATATTTGAACTTGATGGTGATATTGAAAATTATGATGATAAATTTAAACTCAATTTTTCTGGCGGGGTTAAAGCTAAATTTTTTAGTAGCATTAATTTTACTATTAGTTTTTTTTCCTTTTTTCTAAAAAAAAAAATAAATTTTAGAACCTTTTAATGTCATATCATAAATTAATAGGCCTAATCTATTTAAGTTAAAATTTTTGGTTTGGCATAGATTTAAATTTGTTGTTTGGCATAAATTTAAATTTTTTATTTGTACTATTACTACACACCTATAAATTAGGGATCTTCCTTGAAGTGGGCCTCAAATTTTATTTTTTTATTGAGCTTATGTTTTCATAAGACCTTTTTATGGGGCTTAAAGTATTTACAGATTTAATTTTTTTGCATGAATTATTTATAATATCTAAAAAATTTGGTCCTTCTTTAAAAGTGAGATCTAAAGCCTAAACTTTTTTAACTGTACTGCTGAACCGCCCCTGCCGTCACCCACCACCACGGTCGCCCACCACGAACCAGCCGCCACCCACTCCACCACCACAATCCTGTTGGAACTAAAGGAAAATATTTAAATCTTTTTCTGATTTTCAACCATTGAATTACAATCAATATTAGCAGACTATCATTCATCAGTTATATGAGTGAGTATTGAGAATACAAATGAAACGGTACAAACTTTAAGATATTTTATGGGCCTTCAATATTAGTATAACGTTGCAGTAATAAATAGATGGGAGAATTACACTTACATCCTTTGAGATTTATCATTTAATTATTCAGACTTCTGATATTTAAAATATTATACACAGACCCCCTGAAGTTTATACACCCGTAACACTTAGACTCTTTTTATAAATATATCTATTAATAAATTATACTTAGACTCCTTTAAAGTTTGTAAATATATAATACTTAGACCCTTTAATTTTAAAATATTATACTTAGACGAAAAATACTACAATCAAATATCAAATATTAAATATTTTAAATTATACAACTAAAATTCATGTTCTATTGTATCATTTATTAAAATAAAATTAAAAATAAAATTTTAATTTTTTTAAAAAAAATTATAATTAATATATAATTATATTGTCTATTAATTAGATTCGACGTCGGTGGTTTTCTAACCGATTCTACTGCCTAAAAAAAGGGTATTGGGCAGTACCGACATGATCATCCTTTGTGCATATCAGCTATAACTTCTCTTGTCCTATACCACACTCACTATTCCTTTTTCATTCTGCTACTGGGACCTCATGTCTCTTCCACCAACTTTGACAGCTTTGTTCTCTTTCATTATTTGCAGATATCGATTACCTTATATTATATTTTATTAGATAATTTGATTCAAATCAAATTCACTCAATCGTACAGTGGATATGACCATTAAATCTGTTTTTCTGCAAGCGACTAGATTATATCTTAGAGTTGCTAGTGCTGATACACAAAACGTGTTTATGTACAACCTGTTAAGTATTAAATACAGTAATAAATTATAAGAATCAACACAAATAAAACACTGTTTAAGTGGTTCGGCCAGGGTGACCTACTCCACTGTGAAGGATTGGAATAGTTTAGGTATTTTATTACTCAAGTGGTATAGATTGCTCAGATGTGAATGAGATGTGAGAGATGTTCCCCTTGTGTAGATGAGGTTTACGATTTATAGGTGTCTTCTCATAGATTGAGGCGCCATTCATGGAATAGATGAGGTATTTCGGTGAAGGTGGCACCATTCTCGTAACAGACGAGACAGTTTCGTGGAGATGACGACGTGCGCATCCCATAGAAATCTCCTCGCATGTCAGTTGTGGACTGAGTCTCTCAAGATGGCGTGACTAACCTAACTTTCCCAAGATAGCACAGTAAGCCTGACTTAGCTTCCTCCATCATGTGGTGGGCTTGGTCTGTATGCCTGAGCTGGGCTTAGTCTGTGATTCTAGGCCTAGTTTGTAATTTTGGGTCTGGTCTGAGTGAGGCCCATCATTTGCCCCCATGCCCCGAGTCTAATGGGATTTGGGAGAGAGGGCATTAGTAAGAAATCTTGTTCTTATCCTTTTTTAGCAGTTGAACTCTGATGAGGGAGAGATAGACACGACGGGAATGTAGAAGAGAAGTTGTGGGTAGCTCACGAGAAAGCTGTATCTCTTGAGATCGAATTTTTGGAGACTGAGGCTACTTGCATGAAAAAAAAAGGCAGAATTAGGCTGAGCTTCTAATGACTAACGAGAAAGTTGCTAGGTTGGAGCCTAAGGCTTCTTACGTGAGAGCAGCGGTAAAGTTAGACTGAGCTTTGGGCACCGTGGGTGAGGGCACTAGGCACTGCGAGCTTTGGTGCTAGGCTCCGCAAGCGTTGGGCTCCTGGTTGGCGGTTAGTGCTAGATGCTGGTGGAGTATTAGAAAAGCATGAAGAAGCGGCAAAACTTTGAACGACCATAACTTTGTGCTCGGTTATCCATTTGAGACAAAAAAAAAATTAAATCCTGATATTTTTTTGAGATCTACCAAAATCAAATGCTCGCCTGACTTTGTTGACATCCTCAGCATTCATTTATCTCTGGGCTTTTTATAGTAATTCTAGCATATTCTTTGGCAGGCATTTCAAAACTGAAAACATAAGATTGGATGAATGCAGGCCTTTTGTGATGCCCGTCATGACAACTTTGTCATCAGACTCTTCAATCTGGAAGACCTCCTCATTAAAATGAATGAGGTAATTTTTTAAACTTTCATCCCAATCCTGCTTGATGTTGAGCAGGAAGGTGGCCGGCTTCTAATGTTGGCATCCCTTAATGAAGTGTGAGATGAAGGACTTGCTTAGTTCAGCAAAAGAGTTAATGGAAGCAGGGGTAAGCTTGTCAAACTACTGGCTAGCAAATCCCTTAAGGTGATAGGGAAAGCCCTACATATGATCTCGTTTGGTATGTTGTGTAGCTACATTAGGTATTTGTAGGTGTTAATGTGGTCTAGTGGATCTTTGGAGCCATGAAACGCTTCCTTGGTTGACATCTTAAACTTTGGGGGGAGAGGGTAGTCGTCCACATTAGCAACAAAGAGCGTATCAGTACGCCTCACTAAGTGCTCGATTATTTTAGGCCCTTATGCCTTCATGGCATTGAAGACGTCGCTGAGTTAGTTCTGCACTTTTATGATTTTTTCATCCTAGTGGTTATGGACGTCTTTCGAATGGTCAATGTATTAGCTCCTGTGGTCCACATACTGGTTTTTCCCCTCATCTTCTTGAAAGAGAGGTTCACCAACATGGGAGGACAGAGCGGCTAGCAAGGAGGGGGAGTCAAGGCGCCCTGACGATAAGGAGGGGCTCCCTGGCGCTACAAAGGGGCACCTTGGCATTGCTAGGTACGCTTTGGCACCCTGGGCGTGATGCCTGGTGTTCTTCCCCTTTTGGCTGCTGGGACACGACTTCTTAAGGGAGTCCAAAGAGCATCAACTTAAGGATTTATTGGTTTTGATTCACCAATAACTACATAGTTTCTAACAACTTTTACCGTGGTTCAAGGACGAGATTTGCTAGCAGAGGCAAGGCCTCCTCCTAGTGTTGTTGATCATCTTCTATTTGTTGATTCATGGATTTAGTCATAATGATTATAAGAATAGGAAATAAAGTAGGGTAAAAACTAAATCGTTCTCACAAATGCCTTCAAATTGATGATGTACAAAACGTATTTATGCACCACCTATTAAGTATTAAATGCAGTAATAAATTATGAAAGTCAACACAAGCAAAACACAATTTAAGTGGTTCGGTTAGGGGTGATCCATTCCACTGTGAAGGGTTAAGATGACCTGAGTATTTTATTATTCAAAGAGTATAGAGTGCTAAAATGTAAATGAGATGTGAGAGATGTCTCTCTTGTGTAGGTAGAGCTTATAATGTATAGGCACCTCTTAACAGATTGAGGTATCATTATTGTAACAGGTGAGATAGATCGGTAGAAGTGGCATCATTCTCGTAACAGACGAGACAGTTTCGTGGAGGTGACGACATGCTCGTTATACAGAGATCTCCTTATATGTCAGTTGTAAACTGAGTCTCTCAAAATAGCACGACTAACCTGATCAAGTTTCTTGCATCTTATGGGGGAGTTGGCATGTATGCTTTAGGTGAACTTGGTCTACAATTCTTAGTATGGTCTGTAATTATGCGCTTGGTCTGGGCCGGGCCATCAACTTGTGTCTGTTAGTACTTTCACGTGATGAGATATAGTTGTTTTAATATAGTGACCACACAGCTCTCGAATTCATAAACCAATTTATTCCAATTCTAATTATCTATGTTATATTCAGTTTAAAATCATGTTTTAGTTTTGTTTTATATTTTACGTCATACTCCACTGTTAGCTATTGTCCCTTTTAATTTTATATTCTAAGTAGATAACAAGATTTTTTGATCTACTCTTACGTGTCCACTACATGAGTTGCTGTTGATTTCTAAATATTGAGTGTCTCATATTGATTCATGCAATAACCTTTTGATTTAGTTTTGTTGCTAAAATATCTGTGATAGATTTAAAAACAGTGAACTCAAAAAATATTAAAAATTTGAATTGAGAAAATATATATCAAAAACAGTGAACTCAAACAATATTGAAAAAAGCATAAATAGTGAACTCTAAACGGTGAATTTTAATAGAATGAAACTCATAGTTCAAAAAATATCCACAAACACTGAAATTTAATAGAATGAAACTCTTAGTTCATTGTCTAGCATTTTCACAAACAATGAACTACAAAAATATTAAAATTTTGAATTGAAAAATATATATATCAAAAACAATGAACTCAAAAATATTGAAAAAAATATAAACAGTGAACTCCAAAAGCAGTAAAAGTTCATTGTCCAAAATTTTCACAAACAGTAAATTACAAAAATATTAACAATTTGAATTGTGAAATATATATATCAAAAATAATGAACTCAAAAATATTGAAAAAAATATAAACAGTGAACTCCAAAAGCTGTAAAAGTTCATTGTCCAAAATTTTCACAAACAGTAAATTACAAAAATATTAAAAAATTGAATTTTGAAATATATATGTAAAATATTGAACTCAAAAAATATTAAAAAAACTCAAAACAGTGATCTTTAATAGAATGAAATTTCTAATTCAAAAAAAATTAAGATTGATTATTGTGCTTTGTATATATATATATATCATTTGGAAGATAGCTTTAGCAAATAAAAAAAGGAAAATATAGAATAGTAAATGCAATTAAATTACCTGAAAATAGGAATTTGAAAAATAATTAGAAGGAAATATATGCGAGAATCAGTGGGGGATATGATTCTTGTCGGTGGACAGATATTGGGCATATTAGAAATCGTATATTGAACTTAAAATATAAGTAAAAGTAGTTAAAACATGTATTACGATTCAAATCTAAGTGATTGATTAAAATGTAAGTCGTTAAACATAAGCACAAGATCGTTATTGTGTTTCGTGTTTTATAATACATATATATTAGTTATTTCTCGTACTTGAAGGTAGGAAATAATAAAAAAAATGGTCAATATATTTGTATTCACACTTAAAATCAAATCACAATCATAGAGGAAAGATAAAAAAATTTAAGTACCAATTATAGTAGAGGTGAATGGTGGTAGTGGTGGTGGGCGATAGTGGCGATGGTGGGAGACAGTAATGGTTGTGACGGGTAAGGCGACAACCGTGGTGGTGGTATCAGTCGTAGATGACAATAGTGATGGGTTTTGAGTGACAATAATGGTAGTGACAATTATGGGTGACAACAGTGGTGGTGGTGGGTGCAGGTGGTGGTGGTGGGTGTGGGTGGTGGTGAACGATAATGATGATGGTTAGCAGTGGTGGTGATGGTGTGGGTCGATGACAGTGGTAGTGGACGATGATGATGGTGGTGGTGGACGACGTTGGGTACTTCTAGGCGATAGTGTAATAGGTGATGGGAAACGACAGTAGTGATAAGTGTAGTAGGGGTAGGTGACAGTGGTGTGGTAAGTGACAGTGGCTGGTGGCGAGGGTGGGCGACGATGGATAATGGTGGGTGTTGCTGCGACGGTGGGCGACGGTGATAATGAGATGATAGTGGTAATGATAATAAATATAAGAACAAGATCATGATGGTGGTGGGTTATGGCCATGGACGATAATGGTAGCAATCGATGATGGGTGGCGATAGTGGTTGCGGTGGGGGTGGAGGTGGGGCAGCGGCAATGGTGGGGATGGCTGTGGTTGGTTGGCGATGGTGGTGATAGTTGTGATGAATATGGGGGGTGGTGGTGGGGGTGTGGGGGGGTGACGGTAGGACAGTAGCGGTGGTGATAAAGTGCGACAACGGTGGTGATTAGGGATAGTGGTAATGGGGCGATGGAAAGTAGTGGTGGGCGGTGGTGGTAATGGTTATAGTAGTGGTGGGGCAATGAAATTGATGATGGTGGTAATGGTTATGGTGGTGGTGGGGCAATGAAATTGGTGATGAAGGTGGAAAGGTGGTGGCAACGGTAGTGGTGGTGGTGGGGGTATGGTAGGGTAGCGATAGGGATTGTGGCGGCATTGACGGCGGCAATGGTGGTTACGGTGGTGGAGCGGTGGGGGTGATAAAAGTAGTGGTGGAACAGTTTTAAACACTATTTTTTAAAAATATTTATGAGAAATAATTCTTAAAAATACATTTAAAAAATCACTTCAAACACGTTCTTAAACGTCTATTTTTCTTATTAAATTTAGAGTGTTAATATTAACCGTTAAATTAACTTTAATGAATAATAAAAATCTATTATTATATATATATATATATATATATATATATATATATATATATATATATATATATATATATATCTTTCTTCTTAACACACGTCATTCTAATGCTACGAGACGGCCAAGCACGGAGGCATTCACTCGTTCTCAACAGAAGAAAAATAGTTGAATTAAAATTAGAGAAAAATAGTGGATCTAAATTCTAAATTCTTGCAGGAACATGAAAAGTGGCATGAACTTGTATAAAAAGTCTTTGTATCTGTGAGTAGTATTTACAACAGAAACGAATAGATGTATCGACAGTCTCATAAGAATCCAATTTTCTCTTTCATCCAGATTACTACACATCTACCAAAATCGTCCTAGCCCGTTTAATAATTGAAATAAAGAATGAAAAAACATTTTTTTTCCTCAAAAAAATCAAACTAAAATGTGGTCCCTATTACCAGCAGCAACTTTGCGATGTCGCCTTGCACCAGATTTCTTATCTCCTCTTCCACGTCTAATGGGATTTTTCTTCGCTGGAGTTCTAACAGCCAGATTATTATTACGAACCAAAGGTAGTGGTGGTGGTGGTCGTGATGGAGGATGACTTATGGAACCAGCTAAACGAGTCCTTTGCTCCAATAAATCTCTGTGGTATGCCTGTACAAGTTCAATTATCGAACGAACAGCCGTAATTAGAAAAACAAAAACCTCAGTAACCGCTGACCAAAAAAAGGGTTCAGAAACAAATTTCTGCACCATACTCTATAAGACTTAAAAAGTCCCTTGATCATTAAGTCACTTTAATATGCTCACATCACATCTTACATAAGAACAATCAATCCCTACTTGTTTCAATCAAACCTGTCATGGTCACCTAAAATTTATCAAACTTCCCGCCATTTGATCCTTCTAATGTCTCCTCAGGTGAATGCCAAATTTTACTGCATGCTATTATTAAGAACAAAAAAGGATGATTCAATTGACACAAAACGTCCACACGCGGCGCCTTTTTTGCACCACCGTGTACACATCTTAAAAGGAGCTATGTGCACCTATTCTTTAAAATAAATTAAGGAACGAGGCACACCTGAATGGCACACTAAAGTCCCCAATAATAATGTGGTTGGAAGAGCAAAGCATGAGGTATTGAGATTCATCTTTGCACAGACAGTTACTCATAGCACATTCATGCATGAGTGGGCCACCAAATGAAGAAAATCAGACCTAACTAAGATAGCAAAGCATTTATGGAAATATGTAATAAATTACCTGAACCACAATATTCCGCCTTTCACAATCCAAAAACATATTGATGGTCCAGTTGACTTTAGCCATTATTTTGTCCCTTACTGTGGAAAAGCTTAATTGATCCCTGGAAGTAAAACGATCAATTTCATTGAACCATAGGCAGGTGAACAGATTTGTAATGGGTATGTGTTCTCTTATAATAACGCATCCTTCAGGTACATCTGCAAAAACTCGGTTAAAGAAAAAGTTAATTTTGAGTTGCAGACACATGCCAAAAACACACTCGTAAACACATGGCATGGGCCTACCACTAGTTATTGGAAGCTTAGATGCAGAATACGGTGTCAAACCCTCCTTTTTATAAAAATCGATCTGGTAATCAATGGAAGCATTGTCGTATTTCCCTCCAGCTTTATTAGCCTCAGCTTCTTCAAACACATCGAAGCGTGTGTAGTGTCTTGATATAGCGAAAGTAGCATTTTGGCGCCACAAGAACCTAAAACAATAGAGTGGTTTAGGCACCACACGGGTGTTACACGTTCATAAGAACTTCACAACTATGCTCAATACAAAAAAAAAAAATTTATTGTATTTAAAATAGTCAAAATAGTTGAGGTTAGATGTTGCATTCATGAGCAGATGATGACCAATGCTCGACATCGATGTGTAAATGGCATATTCTCCCATGCCTTGCTTTTTCTGTAAAGATGATTTCATCAAAAAATGATAGAGCATGTTAACAATGTTGACATAGCAGTTGGTCAGGCACAATACACAGTTGAATTCATTTCCATCATTCGGGTACTAAAACAAGGTAAAAGATACCATGACAAAAGGGTGGCAAAAATGAAGTTGAAAGTCATGACAATGGCCCTGGTGATGCAACCACAATGTAAAACGACTCTTTTTTGTAAGAATTACATCAAACCAATTAAAATAATTCGCACGCACAATTAAGCACAAACTTATCCATGAATGGTCATCACAAACATAATGCATCATACGGCTTTGCAAACCCACAATTTAATCAAAGGAGGTCTAAAATTATTTTCATATAACTAACAGCATATGCAAATACGCTAGAAAGGAATATCTGACAATCCATAAAATGTAAATTTCCCTGCAACTGCTTGGAGACTTGGATGGGAGGCTGAACTGCACTCAATAAGACCCATTTAAACCATGACTGCTTAATTTAGCATTCCGCCCATCAAACTTCAGATATCTTAATGTATGAACCAAAAGACCTCCAGTAAAATAAGAAAATATCAAACTCAGGATACCAAATGCATGAAAAGGGGACACCAATAGGACAGGATATACCTCTCAAGAATCTGATATGGGTCCACAACAAGCTGAAGCTTTCCATCAATCCATAAAGAAAAACGAACATTGGGAAAGAGCCTGTGTAGTAGAAGCTTTGGAACCTGCCACAAACATTCTGTGTCATATCAATGCTATATAGAAGTACAAGCAAATGCATAGTGTTTTACACCTCTATATAGACAAACGTCAACATATGGGAGATATGTTAACATATGCAAATATTTTGTGTTATGATGATTCATGAAGTTATCTGAGCATAGATTCTGACATTTGATTGCCCACCTGGCCCATGCAGCACATGCATCCTGTCTAGTAGAACCTAAATTGGTCATGCATCCTCTCCAGTAAAATCTAAAACTTTTTGTGGCGTGAATTATATAAAAGAAGTTCTAATGGATAAACATTTTTGGCTAAAACCTAAATGACAGTTTTCCATTTATTTCATTAAAATAAAAGATATCAACACATCAATTTGGATGCTGGGCAGATAATATGGCATCTTTTCGCCCCCAAAGCTAACCCTCACCTCGTACCTCCGTTTTCCTTCTTTTTTTGCCTTTTCAACTGAGAACAACTGTAACTATAAGACTCCAATATATATTATTTATTTCATTTTATAATTCTTGCAGCTGAAAAAGATGCATCTATCAGTTGCGACTTGGAAGCAGATGTCTGCTGTAGGAGAACCCCAGAATTGGCAAAAATTGAAACCTTGAGGCTTTGAGCTTCAATTTGAATAAGATGATCAATATTAAAATTACACACATGACATAAAATGAATTAGTCAGAAACCTATGAGTGTAGAAAAACAACAGAACCATCAAGAAAAAAGACTGCAAACTGAGAAAGTTCAACCCTCTTGGCATGCATCTTCATGTTCTAAAACTCTGGACTTCATCATATCAGTTCATATGTTTATACATAAAGCTCAGTTTCTTTCAAACAAAACTAGTGTTTTCTTCTTACAATTGTCTTTTTTTTTTTTGTTGTGTATTTCCAATTTGCAACTAAGGATGTCTTTGTAATCAAAGAAGAGTTTCTCCAAAAGCAAAAAACACTGGTCTGAGAAACAAGGAGAAAAACTATCAAAGCACAAAATGTCAAAAACAACTGTCCAAGACTTTAAGAAGTCATAATACACCCATAAGTAGTCACCTGTGAGCACTTTTTAAAAATAAACTTCGACTACAGATTAAAGGCTATCTTGAAATAATGCCCACTCACGTGATAGCCCATAGATATCATTTTATTATAGAATCAAGTGTGATGGAAATTGTTAACGCATATCATTTGGTACCAATTGGCAATGGTTTGAAAAATGTTATTTGATTGCTGGGACAAGTTCTAACACTACCTGCACATATAATCTCCACTTGCATGTGAAAAGGTAGACCAAAGCTTGTGAAACATGATTAGTATATAACAAGGCACACTTGTTGTACAAATACAGGGGATTTAATCATTTAAACAGACTCTTGCTGAAAAGACTCTTGTATTCCAGCTCCGATCCAACTTTGTTCTAACTTGTGATATGATCAGCCTACAACCAAACTTCATGATGTTTGCCAATTGATTAATTAAATCAAAACCAAGAATTTGGCTGGATCCCAACGCTCTCCTTTACAATAATCATATTCTATGTTTGGCATGAGATAAATTTCAGGCAAATCCAAGTAGTAAGCAAAGCGTCGTTTTGAAAAATTGTTAGTCAGTCAAATTGAGACTGCATTTAGTTTCCTATCAGATGAAATCGAAGAAAGAAGGTTGAAGTTTCATCCTCAAAACTCTCTTTTTGAAGCAGATAGTTTACAATGATCATTCTATCGATACTGGAAAAGGCAACTCATGTTTCCACTCCACTTTCATAACAAAGATGTATCATGTCAGGATTCGTTGCTCAAACCCAAATCACGCCAATATTATGGAAGTTCTTGGATCGTACAAAATAGTAGTATCAAAAGCAACACCTTCTGATTTTATAATCAAAATTGGAAAATTGGCTATGGAGATTGCATGTGGTCAGAAATTAATATAGACAAAAAAGGGCTTCGCCAAAAAAAACATTTCTATCCAATCCATTCCTGGAGTCCAATAAGGACAAAAAAGATATGTTAGTGACCTAGCACGACAAAACACTCTCCATGTTAAGGCATCCAACTCAATACCAATTGATAATTAGTTGGAAAGACCCACAAAGACTATATATGACTCTACAAAGTGATATGTCAAACAAGCTCTGACAAAATAAAATAACCAAGAAGCTTTTCTACGTTATAATACAAGCAAAAGACTTGTACAGAATGAAAACTTATGACAATGCACAGCAAGAAATCTCACACTGCAAACAGTAATCTAACATAGCACAAGGAAGTCATGCACTAGAGATGCACCTCACAAGGCACTCACACTCAAACACCAACAAACAAGACATACACCTAAGAGGCTAAGACATTCTCATATAGCCATACTAGAGCACTAGTGATACTGACACCAAAAACTGTGTGCCAACCCGATGGACAGCACTCAAAAGTAAATTGGTCTGCACTGCTTTTCATAGCCTGTCTCACACCTTGATAGGGATCGTGGTCACACCTTCTCTCTGCAGGAGAGTGGCACTCAAATCATCCCAAGAGCCCTTTTATAAGCTGCTAGTACGACTTCAATTCTTGTGGGTTTCTCTTCTAGGGCGGTTTTTGAAGGATTCAATTATGGGGGCTACAAGGCAGCTAGGTTGGGTGGCAACCATGGAGGGTTCAAGAGGGAGATGGTGAGAGAAATTTCGAAAGAAAAAGCAGTTGTGGACAAGAGAAAAGTCAATGTTGAATCTTTACACATATCATATGCTGTGGGTTTCATATGAGACAACCGCTGTTGTCAATAGAGAAACAAACCTTTGGTTAAAAAACATAACAAAAATATGCTACATGGCATCTGCCTGTCCATTGCTATAGAGTCGATGAAACAATAATAAACATAAACATAAACATGAAGTCATCAACATCAATGTGTAATCTCATGCATCTCAATTTTGCATTTTGTTTTAATGATTTAGTTTATCTATGCTACATAGTTGTTTCCAACTCCTCAAATAGTCACTTGGACATAATTCCATCTGGATGAACACATGAAGAGGGAGAAGCTACAAGACCAAAAGAAACTAAACTGACCTTTCCGTTGCGTCGTGCATCAGTGTAAGGATTGCTATGGACGACAATAATTCTCCATAATCCAACCCTCTTGTTATTGTCCAAGAGACTAGAATTCTTCAGATATGCTTCTGTCTCTTCATCAACAAACATATAAAATGGAATATTTTTTCTTGCAGTGTCACTTATGTTCTTTGGTTGTTGAATTATGTCATAATTTCCTGCAAACAGTAAATCGTTAGACAAAAACCAACGACTTGCCGTAGGATTGGAAATTTCAACTAGCCACGGTATGATAGTGGGAAAGGGGTTCCTTGTGTCTAAATGGAGAAGGGGGGGGGGGGGGGGGGGGGGCAATGTAAGAGGTATCATCTGTAATAAATAAAACAACAAAAATTTGAAACTTCGCCAATAGCTTATGCTCAGCATTACCAAATATGGCCGATGCAACAATGACATCATGAAACTGCTCTAACTCAACAAGATCGGCTGCATCAATATCAAATCCAGTTTGGTGACCAGGTCTACATCCTTTAACAAAACTGGTCCAAAAAGAAAAAGAACAAATAAAACCAATATGAAACAGAAATAAATCACAAGAAAAAAAGCAATAGATATAGAAAGAAAGTGAAATATAGAAAACATGGAATCATAGAAAACACCTAATGAAAAAAACAGACTATGAGAGTGAATCGTACCCACAATGCACAGTCATGGACTCTTTTATATTAAAAGAATCATTCCTCTGCTTTAGAGAAGGATACCCGCCAAAATCGGAGCCTCCATGTGGTTCAATTTTTATTGGATTTTCTTCACGAAAATAAGTTAAATGACCAAGCACAGGTGATGGTGATGGGGAGCTCGGCATACTAGCAATAGCCTGCTCTACAGGAACATAACATACTGGACATGCTGAGAAAATAAACAAGAACAAAATCAGCAACACTGTAACAGAATCTTTAGCACGTTTATTGTGGTTGCTTTAAGTAAGAAATTGTCCTTGTGACATATTCGTCTCATCAAACCAAATAAACAGATTGCAAGATGTACCTCCCAACTATAATTAAATTAGCTGAATAATTACATACCATGGGTGTTTCTGTCTTTGGGTTCAGAAGAAGTGTACATGTGAAGAAATATAAAAGGAAAAATAAAACTTACGTCGTGGTCCAATTCGTCTTCTATCACCAGGAGGTGGAGGAGGGAATGCAAATGTATCACAAGTATGACTCTTCTGGGTTGTAAGGACTGCAATAGCAGCAACATGGGGAGTAGGAGGAGGAGGCTGACCACTATTTGCACCACACACTGTCAAACTTTTCAGTAAAGAAGAATTGTTGTCATTCTGGCTAACTTCGGTTTTGGGGAAAAGGGAAGGAACATGATATGTCTTGTTCCGAAACCTCTCATCAAAGTCCACACCAGCGCTTCCCGATGCATCTTCTAAAAAAACCATCGATGCATCCTCTAAAAAAACCCATCATGCACACAGGTTATAAGCCCATCAATAGCAAAGCTATTGAAATTACAATACCATAATTAAGCTATCACGTTAGTCCCATGGCATGGGTCTGACATAAAACAACATAGCTTCAATGGACTTGAGGAATTGTACACCACTCTCAATTATATCAGGCAACATCTTCTATCATGAAAAAAGTCCAAAAACCGTGCTGTCAATTTGATGGTCAATTAGATAAGTTCCTTCAAGTCAATTCTACCCGTGTCTCTTTGAGCAGAGCTGAGCACAGGATTGGAGCTCTTCCCCCTAGAACCCCTCCCCCCAAAAAAACAACGGAAAGTTTGCGGTAATTATGGAATACAAAATTATGTAAGTTCCAATACAAAACTGCTGGTAAATTCAATTCCTTATCAATTTAAAACCCAATATCACAATGAATTAATCAATCCAATTACAAAAACTAGTGGGCAACTAATATCAATAACTATTACATGCTTCACATGGAAAGAAGTGAAAAAAATCAGACACATAGAAAATTCAGAAAAGGTAAAGACACGCACACCTTTATTAACCGTAAAGAATCCTGACAAAAAAGCCATGAGGGCGAAGATAACCAAAAATAGCATTCCAACTTTCCTTCGACCTAAATATCTGAAGATGCGGGGTAGAAACCTCTCCTTCTCTCTTGAACCAGAGAGTGAAATCTTCGGAGGCTTTCGCAAGACAAATGAATTCTGAGTCTGCAACAGACCACCGCCATTCTGTCCTTGCTGTTGCAGCGATCCATAACTAGGTGTTCGAAGACCCAATGACGCTCCAGTCATTGTTCCTCCAACCCCGCAACTTTGTTCTTCATCTCCTTTTCCCTTCACATCCCCATCCCCCTTCCAATGCCGATTGGAACATAAGACCTACGTCTGTCTGTCAATAAATTGCATTTAGATCTCATTTTGATCCGAATCCGAATTTAATTTTAAAAACTCTGATTTGAATCCGATTTAATTATTTGATAGATTTTAATTTTATAATCTATATCCTAATTTAAAATTTAATTTGATTCAAATAATTATTAAAATTTAATAATTAAATCTATACCTATCAATTGTGTTGGATAAGGCAAATTTTATATCAGGTTTAGTAAATTTGTGTAAAAAAATATTTCAATCATATTTGATTTGTTTATTAATTTATATTTAATTAATCGTGTTATATTAAGTTTATGTTATATATTTTTTTTAATTGATTTCACTCATTGACGATTAATTTATTAATCATGTCAAATTTATTTATTTATGAAAATATGTGGCTTAAAAGAAGACTTACGCCCTCTAATTTTGTATCGTGTTACAAATTGCGATATATTTTTGACACCACTAATTGCTTTCAAATTTGAAGTAAATTTTTTCAAGTAGTCTCTTAATTTTTTTTAATTTTTATACAAAAATATATATATTTCAGATCGGATCATAATCAAAAATTTATATATATATATATATATATATATATATATATATATATATATATATATATAAAAATCCAAATTCATGAAATATAAGATAACGGATTTGAGTTCAAATTATCAACAAAAAAATATCAATTCATATCCGACTAACGAGATTTAGATCAAAATTTGATTCATTGATAAGCCTAATAAAGCAACCAAAATAGGGGCTTTAGGACCCAACCATAAAAGAGGCCCAAATTTACATGTTTATAATCTAGTTCATACCATAAATTTAAACTCAAAAAAATTTAGTCCAACAAAAAGTCCAATTAAAATTTTAGCCAACAAAAAAATAATTAATTTAAAATTTTAGACCCTGAAGTCCAGTCCGATGACACACACATTCAAATTTGACAAAAAAAAAAAAAGAATTTTTTTGTAAATCGATACTTAATTTACCACTCAATTGTAGAAAAGTGCTCAATTCAAAATATTTTATATAGAAGTAATTTTTTTAAAAAAACAGAAATGTCTAAAAGGTAACAATTACCTGGCGCAAAGAGTGGATAAGGAAACTACTATAAATTATACAACAATCTCATTAAATTCGATAATTGATATATCCCTCAAAACGTAGGTTTTGAAATTTTTTTAAAAACAAATCAGCTACAAAATCCTTCAAATTTCAACTAAAAAAAAACACAATGTTTGAAGCATTATTGAAGGCTGATATTCTTTATGTTTCGATTCAAATTACCGATAATATGACATTACAATGATACATGATAATGTAATACTTTCATTAACACTTTAATTATGGACAAAAAAGTTGTGAAATTACATTCATTAATTAATACACAATCTAAATAATATTCATCATATAATGTGACATTCATATATATTTATTTTTAATGAATGACAGTGTTACATCATAGTGTAACATTATAAAGTGACACTATTGTTAGATTTGAGAATAAAAAAAGTTGTTTAAAATTAAAAAATAATATAAAAAATTAAATTTCAAAATCTGGTCTAAGTCTTTAAGGTATATTCCATTTTGACATAATTTTGAATTTCGAATTTATTCAATTCCTTAAAATATGAAACCATTAATATAATAAATCAAATCCCATAAAAAATGGAGCTCCAAACTAATAGACCTTCAAATAAGGAAAATAATATTTTAATGAAGAAAATATTTAAAAATCTATCAATGAATACTTAACTACAATATAATTCAAGTCAAATGTATTTATCTATAAAAACTTTTAATGAAAGTATTTTCTCATAATTAAGTAGTTAAAAAAGTGCTTGCCCACAATTTTTCCTAATAAAAAAAGGTGCAAAAAATGTAGGCATCACTAATCTTTCTCTCTCTCACATACACACGTGCATTCTCCCAGCTATACTTTTCCCTCAACTAAAATTAAAACACCAATAAAACCAAATTTAATCCCCTCTTTCTTTGAATCCATCTCTCTTTTTCTGGAATGCACTATTTAAGTCATTAAATTAAAGACAAAAAACATTAATTCACTGATTGTTTATAATTTTTTTAAGGTTAATAGTATTTTTAGTCCTTAAAGTATGTATTTTTTTGTCATTTTAATTCTCATTGTATTAATTTTATCAATTTAGTCCCTAACATATTCAATCTATGTCATTTTGGTCTCTATTTAGACAATTCGTCAAGTTTTTTGAAGCAAATGACCATGTGTCATTTTTTAGACGGTATAACGTGCCCAACATATGATCATTTGGTAAAAAACTTAACGGTTTATAGAGACAAAAATAATACGAATTGAATACCTTATAGATAAAATTGATACAATGAGGATTAAACGAACAAAAAATATATACTTTAGAGATCAAAAATACTATTAACCTTTTTTTTTTCTAATAGGTTATGTTAAGGGCGAATCTATATTTCATATCTCAATTTTTATAATCCACATGAATAAATTAAGTTTTATTTTCTTACAATTTTAATTTTTTTTTAATTCCCAACTTGAATTATTTTGTGTTTTGTAAACATAACAATTGGAAGCGAAATGTTACAAAACCCCAAATAAAACTCAAATGCATATCATCCATTGAATGAGTGTTGGATGAATGAGTTTTACTGAAAAAATTGATGAGACCTACTCATCTAAAAAATAATAAGCATTTGAGTTGCAATTTTTTTAGATTTCATTTGGGTCATATAACATACACAAACATTTGCATAGGAAAAAAAAACTTAATTTAATGAAGGGGCCTTCATTAAGAACCACCACAATTCTTTTTAAGACCCAATGGAAAAAAAAAAAAAAATCAACACTTCTTCCAAGTCAACAGTTTGACAAATCAAATACCGCATGAAGTTCTACAATTCAACCCACTTCTTAAATTCATCAAAACTATCATACTACGAAAACAAAAAGGAAAGCGATGTATTTTCTTCTACATTATCTTAAATTCAACAACACTAAGTTTCAGATATCCAATACAATTTCATTACCAATATATTCAATTCAACCAACTTTTACTTGATCAATATGGAGCTATTCTAGGAATTCATTCTAAAAGTTGAGACAAATCTCGTAGAAGAACACTAAAAATCTGTGGAGTTAAAAATGAAGGAGGATTCCAACAAGGAGAAGTGAAAAATTCCAAATGCTAATCGTGAAGTTGGGTAAATCACCTATTAAAGTTAGTGGTAAAGAACTAGCGATTTATTGTGAAATGAATATTCAAGCGAGAAAAACATCTAAATATGGTATCAATTGAGACATAAGATTTTAGCGCGTGTAATATTAATTTGAAGGTAGTGGATTAGTTTAACAGGACAACGATCTCTCTCCCCCTTTTTTTATGGGTTCTCACGTTTTTGATTGTCTCTTACATGTTTTTTTACGTACTTGTAGTTTTATACTTCTTAGATGCTCGATAAAATGATTAAATGAGGTATTGATTGAAAATTAGTGATCTAGCTTTAATTCTTTATAGTTGGTTGGGAATTTGTGTTAAATTGGGAATTTTCACATTAATTGAATTAATTAATTGATAATTGTAGAGTGAGATTGTAATTAGACATTGAGTTTCACATTTGAGTACTAAGACATATGTACTCATGTTGGTCAATTACGTCTTAACTAAGCGTATCAAAATTACATGCATAGAGATAAAAATGTAATTGCTTGTAGCCCAGTTGATAAAGAGTTTGTTCATTAACATGCATAGAGCTTACAACAAATGAGCGGGACAATAAATGTTATAATGTAATGGATTACTTATTGTGGTTACATTTTCTAATATGTGGTTGTTGAATGAAAATCATTATAATATTTAACTGATCGCACACAAATTTATAACCATGTTTCCTCCATAGGCCTTCCTCTTTTTCCATCACACAACATAAGTAGTTAAAGAATTATTAAAGTTTACAGGAGATTGAAATTTAATTTTAAGAAAACAAAATTGAAGGAGGAGTGGTTAATAGGTAGATAATGAAATAGCAGTTATATTAGTTAAGTGTAGTGAGTTGCTTTAATGTGTGGATTTTTCGTGTGTTATATGTGCATGTCTTAGTCCAAAAAAAAGAGTTAAGGGTTGGTTATTAATTAGAGAATTCTTAACTTTGTAATTAATTAAATAAAAATTTTAAATTTTAAAAAAATGAGAGGGAGTGTTTTTCAAGCCATTTTTTCTAAACAAATGATTGTTTTATATAGGATAAATTATACTCACACCCCCTGACATTTGGTTTTATTACACAGACACCCCCTCATATTTCAACAATTACACTGAGACTCCAATAGTTAAACAGAGTTAACTATCTTAATAAAAAGACTATTTTACCCCTCTCTATAACACAAACTCAAGCCCAAACTCCAAGCCTTATCCCTAACCCCCACCATAATCTTCGTCGTCCATTGCACCAGGGATCTCTCTCTCTCTCTCTCAATTTGAAATCATCAAACTTCTCTCTATCTCCTTCAGCCTATCTCTCTCTGTGTATCTATATATATATAGATAGAGAGAGAGATATATATATATATATATAAATACACACAGAGAATATATACACACCGCCCCTTCTCGCAACACGCCACCGCACCCAGCCCTCCCAACCTAGGTGCCACCACCACCACCACTACAAAACCACTACTCCCAACCCCATTTCTCTCTCTCTTAGGCCCCCGCCCCTCCCTGCAACAAAACCCAGATCTGAAGACTCTATTATATATATATATCTCTCTCTAGATCTGTAAAACCCACATGATTAGTAGTGGGTTTTGGATGATGGAGGTTGTGGTGTTAATTACTTGATGGTGGGTTTTGTGTGGTAGAACTGGTGGTTTTTGGATGTTGGAACTAATGGTGTTGATGGTGGCTTTTCGAATGGTGGAGGTGGTGGTGTCATTCACAATTGCTATAACTTCTCTCTCTCAGGCGGTGGTTGAAGAGGTTGGGGGTGGTAGCGGTTTTTGGAAGCCTATGGTGGGTGGGTGATGGTGCCATATGATTGGCTTAATTCATGGTGTCTTAATTTAGAAACAAAATTACCTTAGTTGATGGTGTCTTAATTGGGGAAAAATTAGCTAATTAATTGCTTAATTAGTGGGGTCATAATTTGGAAATTATAGATTATATTTGATTTCAATATGTGTTAAGATAAGTTTAGTTAATACAAATCTATTATATTTAGTAACTTAATTATTTTTAAATTATAATTATTATGAGAATTGGTGGGTTTGAATTATGAGTTTAAACTTTTTTGGATAGATAGTTATTAGTACAATTAGGAAATTAAAATTTAAGTGTTAAAATAAATGAGGGATAAATTTTTAGTGTAAGAAAAATATATATTTAAATTCTCAAATTTAATTATAGTCTAATAATTATTGATGACACCAACTTTGACTGTTAACAGTTCTAACGTCTGTTAGTTGGAGGGGATGTGACTGTTACAAGTTATAAATGTCAAGAGAGATCGATGTTATTTTTAAAATGTGAAGGGATGTCCGTGTAATAAAATCAAATGTCAGGGGGGTGTGAGTGATATTTACCCTTTTATATATAGATAGATTCACCACCATGATAAAATTTACAATTAAATAAGGGCTAATTAGCGGTATTCCGTGCGATGCACAATGTTTTTAATCTATCTCATCATAATTTTACTACTTTTATCGCCACCATCACCCCCATCCCCCACGCCCTATTATAACCCCTTTTTCCCATCCCTATCCCTAACCCTACCCCTACCTAGAATATTATTATGCTAAAATTAGTAAGGATGAAAAAAAATCTTATTTTAAGTAGTTTTGTGGTAATAGTTGTTGTGAAAATTCAAGTAAAAAAAGTTACAAAATAGAAAATAAACATGTAAAGAATAGAAAACTTATTGATGGAGGTGTGTAGTTATTGTCCTTAAGAGTAGATTTTTGTCGCTTTGAAGTAAAAAACCCAATGCAATAAGGTTATGACGTCCTATACCCTTCATGATTCAACTATCACTTTTCCACAAATGTGAACTCGCAAATATAGAGGTATATCACTCAACCATCACTTTCTTTGTCAAACATTCTCACATGAATTACTATAATGCAATTACAATTCTATTTCGATAGTTAACAGTGCGTAGTTTAAAGCATTAAAACAATTCAATACTTGAAATTCTTTTAAGGCGCGATTAGAGCTCTTCCAACCAAGGCACACTATCAGTAAGATAAATAGAAATCACCGGTTACTATTTTTAAATTTCAAAATTTGTATAACAAAATAATTAACATATGTATTGTATTTTGAAATAATCATAATAAATTTATAACAATCCCTCACATATTTCAAAATACAAATATAAATAGATACTTCCTTAAAAATAATAAAATCGATTTGGGAACACGAGTATATACTGCATTATGATGGTGTCTTTTAGACTATGAACTGACACATAAGGTTAATAAGGTAGCGACAAAAACCTAGTGAAATATAAAATTTATATGAACTAGATTTCTTTGGTATAAACTGACCACACTTATCACCCACATTAGACCCTCCAATCTGAGTTTGTTCGTCGCGAGTTGGTGTGAATATGGCATGCACCCTTCCTAGATATTCATAGACGTTCTAAAGAAAATGCCCAAGCTCTCATAGGAAGTAGCCCCCATTCCTATATCTATATAGGTGAATCCATCAACTATATACTGTAACTAGATACGCTTTCTAATCTAAGCTATGAATACATTAAGAGTTAAACTTAACCTTATATATTACAATTTTTTTCACTATCTACACCATAAGGATGGACTCTCCATATTAATTAAATTATGACAGTGCTACAAATCACCCAATGACTTGTTATCACCCATATGAACTTACAACATAGGATCTCCATTCATGTAAGTTGAGTTAGCATCACTTGTGATTTCTATATAGGCATAAGTCTCATCTCACTCGATGTATCATTCACTAGTTTTCTTCCTAATGGTTTTGTCAGAGGATCAGTCAAATTCATCTCGGACCTCACAAAGTCTAGGGATATTATCTTATCATTAAATAGCTATCTCACAATATTATACTTTAAACGTATATGTCTATTTTTACCATTATAGGCCTTATTCTTTGTCCTTGCTATTGCAGCTTGGCAATCACACATTTATAGACACAGATATAACTGGTGTCATCCATAAAGGGATATCCGTTAAGAGGTTTCTTAACCACTTAGCTTCAAAACTAGCATTCTTTAAGGCAATAAACTCAGACTCCATAGTAGACTGAGTTGTACACGTCTGCTTGGAAGATTTTTAAGACACTGCACCCCCCACCAAGGGGGAACACATAACCACTTGTGAATTTCTTCTTGTTTGAATCAGAGATTCAGTTAGCATCACTATACCCTTCTAGTACAACGAAAAACCCACTATATGATAAATTATAATTAGCAATCCCTTTCAAATATTTCAACAGTCTAGATATAACATTCCAATGTTTCTTATTGGGGTTATGTGTGTATCTACTTATTCTACCAATTGAAAATGTAATGTCAGGATGTGTACAATTCATAAGATACATTAAACTTTCAATTATGTGTACATAATAATTTTGACACATAGGATCACTTTTATTTTTCTTTTGTTTAAGAAATAGGATTATGATTCAAATGATTAAACTTTCTAAGTATCTTATCCATATAATGCTCTTGAGACAACATCAAACCATTAGGAGTTCTTCAAATCTTAATTGTTATAGAAATAGGCTTAGGATCCAAATGATTAGTTTCTAAGTATCTTAACCACATAGTGCTCCTAAGACAATATCACACCATTAGGAGTTCTCAAAAGCTTAATTCCTAAAATTACATCTGCCTCTCCCATATCTTTCATTACAGACTAAGACATCAAGAACCTTTTAGTATTGGTAACAACCTCCAGACTTGTACTCGTTATCAGCATATCATTAACATACAAGAGAATAATAACACCAATTATCACAAAACTTACAATATACACATTTATCAGCATTATTAATTTTAAAATCATTTGACACTAACACATTATCAAATTTCTTGTGCCACTATTGTGGTACTTGTTTTAAACCATATCATAAATTTACACACCATATTCTATTTGCCTAGCATAAAAGATCTTTCTATTTGTTCCATATAAATTTTCTCCTCCAAGTCTCCATTCAAGAACGTCGTTTTCACATTGATTTGATGAATTACTAGCTTTTTTTATATAAGCTATAGCAATCAAAACTCTTATAGATGTTATTCTTGTAATCAGGGAATAAGTATCAAAATAATCAACATCTTTCATTAGTTTATAACTTTTGGCTACTAGTCAGGTTTTATACTAATCAATTATGCCATCAATTTTTAATTTTCTTTTAAAAATCTATTTGCACCCAATAAGTTTTGCATCAGGAGGTAATTCTACTAATTCTCAAGTATGATTAGACATAATGGAGTCTATCTCATCTTCAATTGCTTACTCATATGTTTGTGGGTCATAATCAATTATAAATGAGAAAAACGCATCTCCTAAGTTATTATTCTTCCTTACTCTTTTGCTCCTCCCAAGCTCAAGTATTTCTTTCTTAGAAGTATTATCTTTGAGTTCATCACCAACACGAATTAAATTTCACTAATTTGATACCTTATTTTCATAGGAAAAATTCTCAAAGAATATAGCATTTTTTGTCTCAATGATTGTGTTAGGTTCTAAAATATTATGCTAACTTCTAGGCACTAGAAACCTATATGCAATATTATTACTCGAATAGCCTATAAAAACACAATTTAAAGTTTTAGAACCTAATTTTCTTTTCTTTAGTTCTAGTAACATGACTTTTGCTAAACACTCTCACACTTTTAAATATTTTAAAGATGGTGGATATCCTACCCAAAGTTCGTAAGGAGTTTTTCTTATTTTCTTATGTGGAATTCTATTTTGAATGTGAGATGCCTATAGAATAGCTTTTCCCATAAATTATTCGACAATCCTAAATTTATTAACATAAATTTCATCATTTCCTTTAAAGTCATATTTTTTCTTTCGGCTACACCATTAAATTTACGTGAGTTTGGAGAAGTAACTTCATGTATAATACCATGTTGCTCAAAATAGTCATTAAAAGGATTAGATTCGTATTCTCCTCCTCTATCAATTCTCAACCTCTTTATTTTTCTATTCAATTGATTTTCTACTTCTAGTTTATACTTGATAAAACATTTCACAAGCTTTATCTTTATTTCTCAACAAATATAATTTGGTATACCTCGAACAATCTATATCTATATCTATATCCATACAACTATAAAATATCAACAAAAGTGAAATATTTTGGTTTGACTAAAATAACCTTGATAACTTAAGTAATGCCTATATTATCTCTTTTGTTTAATGACAAATACTAATATTGTTGAAGGTTACTTACACTATTGGACTTCTGGTTATTAAGTTGCTTTTGTATTTTTCATAAAAGCTACATATATTCCATAAGCTAAGCATGAGTTATTGCATCTCTAATTCATCCAATTCGAAGGTCAATTTTCTTTAGGTTTTGGCTATATAAAATTCATTGTTATCAATTTAATAGTTCAATATTAGTAGTTTTCTCCCTCTTAATTATCAACAAAAGTGAAAACTTTGGTTTGACTAAAATAACCTTGATAACTTAAGTAATGCCTATATTATCTCTTTTGTTTAATGACAAATACTAATATTGTTGAAGGTTACTTACACTATTGGACTCCTGGTTATTAAGTTGCTTTTGTATTTTTCATAAAAGTTACATATATTCTATAAGCTCAGTATGAGTTATTGCATCTCCAATTCATCCAATCCGAAGGTCAATTTTCTTTAGATTTTGACTATATAAAATTCATTGTTATCAATTTAATAGTTCAGTATTAGTAGTTTTCTCCCTCTTAATTTCTAATTCCTCATGTGTCTTGTATTACTGTACTTTCTGAAACCATAGGTTTATGGTTTTCTTTCATGTGGTCATCAAATTTTACTTTTTTGATTTTATGTTTTTTGGTTGTAGGGTCTGATGTTTCTTATAAGGGGTATATATTTTTTTCAAAAAGTGCTCTGTTTTATTCATCTTAAATGAAAGGACATGTTCATATTGCCTTTGTGATCATGAGTTTCTATTTGCGTTCATGTGAATTATAGATCAATGATTTTTTGATTTGTTATTTTTATTTATCTAATTAATTTTGATGGTTTGTTGTAGGTTTGTTGAAAACAACTTGAGGAAAATAAAAGCACTGTAAAACTAGTGTAGGTTTCAGATATGATATGAAGTTTGATTACACGTTGTTTGGTTGTTGAGAATTAATATAACTATGAAAAGAAAGGGAATTGATGGAGAAAAAAAATATCATTACAAGTATCTGTGTTGTTGTATTTGACACTTCTTTAGTCAAATATATGTCGATGTAATATGTACAAACATATATCAAAATAAGTTATTTTGTGTATATTTGTACTTATGATTGTGCACATTTATATACTATCCTTATAAGCTTAATTATTGTTGTGTTATAAAAAATGACTTAAATATTCAAGTACTCAATAAGGTATATCTGAATTTGTGGAGTGCATGTGTGTGTCAAAAGCTGATCGATCTAAGGATGTTGAACCCTTTTGCAATTATGGATTTGATATTTAGTTCGAATTTTGTTGGAGGCTAAATTTTTGTGGTGTAAAGAACAAACAATCTTTATCAAGTTAAAAACTTTAATATGAAAGTGATATACGTGCAGCGTACGTGTGCACAACTAGTCATCAATAAAAATAACATAATATCTTTTTTCACCTCTTAAAGTCACCTAAATCATCGTGTGAGTTTCTATGCTTGTGGCTAGTCCGTGCTTTTCGAGGTGCTTCGAATTGTGCAGGAAGGTTTCCCATCACACGTGAAGTTAAAATCTACTCTTATTAATGAAAAATGAAGAATAACCAAAGTGAAATGTTGCAAGAAAATCTACCACTTCAACAATTCTACATTAAAGAAGAAAAAATGATTGACAAAGGGAACTCGAGTAGGTGGGTATCTACAGAACACCACGACTTAATCAATCGGATCCACCAAAGCAATTTCCTCTAGATAGAATGAAGCTCTCATTGAGATATCTATTAGTGATTGAGGCACCCCTCCTGGCAGGCAAAGAAATAAAGACAGGTTAAGAAAAAAATTGATGAAACACTCAGTTTAACAAACTGTCGTAAGGACAACAAAACTAATAAATATATGTGTTATACACTATAACTATAAGCGATACCAGTTGTAGGATGATCATCGAGTAACATTTTGCTCAATTAGGCGAATGCGAGTGAGGGATAAGCTTTCCTCGTTCGCTAGAAGGGAAACTTCGAAAGAGTTCAGATCAATCCCTAATTCTTTGGTATGGAACCACCTTCTTTGCCCGACTTTGCTTTCTACCATCCCATGTCGCATGGTGATAGCCACCTTTATTATCGAGCGACTATTATAATATCAGTACCTTAACTACGTCTTACAACCATTAATGTTCGCCTTCTCGTACGTTTCTGTAACATTCTGAATTTTTATAAAATAAGAATTATAATTAGAGGAGGAATATTTCAATTTAATGTGATCAATATAATTTATTTTTTGAGAGTTTATATACATAAATATATTCCTTGTGTAAAGACAAGTCTAATGACTACAATATTGTATATGTTTCGCATCAAAAGAAATAAGAGATGTTAATTATCGTAGTAACTGAGAATGTGTAATAAATATATACTTTAGTGTGTCGTAGGACACTTGTCGAGAGTAGAATGTGTAGGAATATAGAGAAAGACATGTAGCAGTCACAAATAGAAGCAAAGTGTGTAACCCTATTCGATGTTTCTAAACACAACCTGTGACACGAGATTTACACAGGTTGTATTCGGATAAATACGACCCAACTTGTCTAACACGACCCACCCAACCCGCCTAACACGACCTAATTATTAGCATTTTTAATAATTCATCAATTTATACCAACAAAAAAAGGCAATTTGGACCTATTTTAACATAAATTATATTCAAAAATCACAAAACAAATATCAAAAGCATCACAAATATTCAAAGTTACAAATATCCCAAAGGATCATAAATATCCACAGCTGATCGAGCCCCTTCTTCTTCAATCTCCATTTTCCTGGCAAGATCACTTGACAAGTAGAAACTAATCAAACATATTTAAAAATATAGATGACAAATTCGTGATTAGTCCAAACTGTGACGCCCCAAAATTCGGGGGTCCTTTGTTAACCCATATATCACCCATCAACTCGCGGAATTACCCGTGATTGTTGTCCATTCCGGCATCACGTCAACAACATCCCTTTGTCCGGGATTATAACTCACACGTGTGACCCGTGTTCCTTTAATCATTTAATCTCATCGAAGTTCAATATATCCCAATGTATCTCATTTAAAGTCCATTTGTGTCATTGGAACCAAAGAACACATAGCCCAAAAGCATGACAATGTATCCTTAAAATTTCAGATTTTTAAAAAACCTTCCGGAAGGTTTTACTTACTGAAAAAGTTCCTTCAGAGAGTTTTCATCGACCTTCCGAACGATTTTGCTTACTGGAATCCTATCTTGAAGAAAGATGTGTCAACCTTCCGAAATGTGTGTTCAAACCTTCCAGAAAAAGTTGCACACTGGATTCCTTATTTTGTGAAGAATATGAAGACCTTTCAGAAGGTTAGAAGCGACCTTCCAGAAGGTTTCACCCACTGCTCGACAATTTTCCTTATTTGTCCAAACCTTCCGAAAGGTTTTACCCAAAATTTTTTGTTTCACCTATTTTTCATTTCCAATTCATTCCAAACATTTTCACAAACATCTCAAACATGTAAAGATGTCTTACCAGAATATTTTATTTGATCATGTTGTATATATTAGCTCTAGAATGTAACCCTATTCGGGATATATTTTAATGGTCTAATAATAATATAATGAAGGTTATTGTCTGTTATGGATGGTTCATTCATTAATCATGCTCGATTATTTTTAAAAAAATCAGGGCGTGCCACACACGTCTGTGGGGGATGGAGAGGAAGAAGTGTTTAGAGATGACTTTAGACCCTCGTCAGCTATGGGTATGGAAAAACTATTAATAAAGTTGACTTCTGAAAAGATCCTCACATTGTCTAATGTGCTCAACGTGTCTAATATTTATTGGAACTTGGTGTTGATATTTGTTCTGAATAAGGTAAGAGTGAAACTAACCTTTGAGAGTGATAAGATCATAATGATCAAGAATGAAACATTTGTTGGGAAAGAATGAGACATTTGTTGAGAAAAGTTACTATAATAAGGATCTTTAAATACTGAATATTGTTAAAGTCATGAACGGGAATGAATCTAGTTCTTTTGCTTATGTGCTGACTTTCCTGATATGTGGCATGGTAGATTAGGTAATGTGAATTTTACTTATATCAAGAAAATGAGAGAATTAGGTCCCATTTTAAATTATTTGGATTCAAATGTTGATAAATATGAAGTTTGTGTTGAATCTAAAAGTATCAAAAAGTCTTCTAGAATGGTTGAAAGAGAAAATGAATTATTAAGCTTAATACATTTTCACCATAAAACTAAGAGGATATTGTAACGTCTAGATTTTTCGGATGCATTAATTGATAAATCATTTCAAAGATTTCACAAAATATATCTCCAAATACAAATACCAGAACTCTAATTACCTCAATAAAAATTAAATTGATAATCAAATCTCCAAATACAAATATAGCTCACAATTTAAATATTACAAAAAATATTATATCCAGTTCCTCAAATATTCCAATCACAATCTATGCTCCATAATCTTCCTGAAAAATTAATTAAGAGAAAAATTATGCAATACGACAAAAAATAATATGCTCGCGAGTGATTGAATGTCAAATAACTCAATCAATAGGCAACTGTAGAATCATGAATCAAATCCGACATATCACAGCATACATCGCCTCGTACTTAGTAAAATAAAAAGTGACACTTGGGCATAAATCCAAACTCAAACCCACAACTACACCCCGGGGGGTCACAATCACACATTGTATGGTCATAATCATGTTTCACGAAATATGCCATAAGTTTACTTGATACATGTACTAATCAATTCCAAAGTAATTAGCCAAATGAAGGCTAGTTCAATAAAATATTCAGGGTTTCATATCAATAAAAAATAATGAATAATAGGAATACAAATTTTGAGATAATCAATGAAATACTCTTTCCAAAGAAATTTAAACACAGAAACATATTGTATATTACCCCGTACCTCAAATCATCAAATGACTCTGATAAATATGAACTTAAACCTACCAAGAACTAGGGGTGACAATTTTTGACACGACCCAATAACACGATACGAACACAACACGAATACATGGGTTTGAGTTGACTATTTTTTGACATAAACCCGTATATAACACGACCCAACAACACGAAATATTAATGAGTTGTGTTCGAGTTCAACCCGTTCAACCCTAAATTGACCTAATTAACCCGCTTATTTAATTGAGTTGACATGAACCCAATTAACCTGTTTAGACCCGAAGTTGACCCGACACTATATATAGCACTTATTATTTTTTTTTTCAACCCTAATTTCATTTCATTTCCACATTTCTAAGAGACCCGCTGCCTCCCTTTCTCGGTCTCCCCTCCTAGAGTCAAAGTGAGATCCAACAGTCACCACTGCCAGCATCCACCAAGGCACCAAATTAGGTTAGCTGTCTCTCTCTTTGTGCGAATTTGTATAACCCAACATATTAGTTCTTTTTTTATTTTCTTTTTTCTTTTTGTTCTTGTTCTAGAAGAATAGATTTAAAAGTGATATGGTTTCATTGTTCTAGATAAATAGATTTTGGGTTCTAAACATTGCTTTAGCTTTTTTTTTTCTCTCTCTCTTTGTGATAATCCGTATAAGCCTATCGATAACATGAAAACCTATCATCTCATATCTAAGCCAACCATCTCAAATCTAGACCCTACCATCTCATATCTAGACCCTAATATCTTTGATCTAGACATTTTTTATTTTGTTTCTTTTAGAAATTACATTTGATATGATCAAGAAATTACACAAATTTTTTGTTTTTGACGATCTGAGGTGGTTTTCATTCAAATAATATGATTTGAGATAGTTTGTGTAAAATCCGGTAAATTTAAACTTTTTACAAAAAGGGCAAAATGGTAAATTGCCGCTACAGTACAGGTTGAAAACTTGAATTTTTCTAAATCTCGGATGATGAAACGGACCTCACCATTGGATTCATCTCACGAAATCTAGTTACCATGTTGATACATACCAGTTCTACTACAATTAATTCCATATGATTACAAGTCCATTTACACAATTACATGCTCAAAATGGAATTTTACAGAAATTTTACAAAAAACTTGCTTTCAAAAGTCATAAACCAGCTTTTCTTCATCGTTAAGGCCTTGAATGTGAGTCCTCCATCAGTACGAACCCCGCACCTAAAATATTTCTCGTATAGAGTGAGCTAACGCCCAGTAGAATGTTTCTTACAGAGGCTACTCCCCAACCTAAGTGCATATGCAATGTTCACATGTAACATTTAACAACAACAATCATTCCAACCAACATTTAAGCAAGTCAAAGTTGAAATCTAACATACCATGTCATGAATTGAGATGATGCACATTCATGCAATTTATCTGAGTCATTCCCGGCTCCACAACATATGCAAAGCCTATGTGTATAAAACTAAACTTTTCTAGTTTCGGCCATTTACTTTCCCCCATACTATGCCATGAGTGTCAAAATCGGGCTTTCCACGCCCCCGCCATTGCTGTTACATGCCTAATGACTACTAAAAACTTTCGGGGTCTTTCTTGGGGTGGGTATTTATAGACTTACACCAATGATCACCCAACCAACACGGAATTTATGAACTTTCACCAACGGTTTTGCGTACATCGATACACTTTATGGGCT
Source organism: Ilex paraguariensis (assembly GCA_963454935.2). NCBI lineage: Eukaryota > Viridiplantae > Streptophyta > Magnoliopsida > Aquifoliales > Aquifoliaceae > Ilex > Ilex paraguariensis. Next base: position 759,484 of record CAUOFW020000870.1, read on the forward strand.
TTTATACCAACGAAAGTGCATATCCAAAATACGGGGCTTCTCACCCGAAGGATAGTCTAGTCCTTCTTGCTAACCCCGACCCAATTTTTTTCATTCAACCGTGCGACTCAGTCGAATATTCAATCCAACTTTTTCGAGCCCACTCATCATCCACCTATGTGGTGTTTGATGCCAACCATGCACCCACACCCATAACATGCGATGTCCCCGTACATATGCAATGTAATACACCATTGTCATTTCAATGTCATGCCCATATGTAATGCATGTCACATGAGTAACTTTAACTACATGTATACATATATCATGTAAATTATCAACAATTTCATCTCAATGTCAACATATCAATGATCATACGTCAACACTTCATTTCCAACAATAATTCGCAAACATGTTATTTCCTCATATATATCCCAATAATACAATTTGTTTACGAAGGCATAATTAAAACACATAGCATGCCCAATTCACCAAATCAATCAATTCCATCAACTCCAATCCATAGGCAAGTGATATAAATCTCTACCAACCTACCCATCACATAAAACACCCTAGGTTGTAAAATAAACCCGAGTAGGAAGTAACCCTACCTCTTGAAGCGTAACCCACTTGGTAGACACCTTCAAGAACTTCAATCAAGTTCAAACATTTGGTTTCCTCAATCCCGTTTTTCAACCTTCGGTGAAAATTCTCGTTTTTGGTATGCAGGCGTAGCCCTTGATGAGAAGATCAACTTTTCCTCTTGGCTCGAGTTGATTCGAAGCCCGTGGAGTCGTAAATCGTAGAGAGAAGATGGTATTTTTCTCACTTTTCCCTCTTTCTCTCTATCGACTAACCGGATGAACAAATGGGGGAAAAATCAAATTTTCTCCCATTTATGCCCTTTATTTTCTTGGCTCACAACGGGCCACACGACCCTATTTTTTCAGGGTCCATTTTCGTCCCGAAACGATTAAATTTCGTTCCGGTTTAAGTTCAAAATATTTTTGTTTTAACTTAACTTAAATAATTTTTCAAATTTTGAAATATTATCAAAAATATCATTTTTGGGTCACCCGAGACCCGACCACCTTGTAAAACGCAAAAATTCTGACTATCTGTGACCTCCCAACTTATTCTTCCGGATTCAACCATGTATTTGAAAAATAAAAATTACGGTGAGCTCACTAGCCCAGCAGGACAACTGTTATCATTGTATCAAAATTTTAAAATAATACAAATGTATAATCAAATTGCAAAATAAGCGGAACAATACGTCAAATTAAAATTACAATAATGCAGCACATATCGACAATCACAATTCGTCAATTTTCTAGTCCACACATAACCTGTTTTTGGAGAAAACTGTGAGGTCATATACCCTAGAGAACTCGATGTCCTTCTTGCCTTTTTAGGAACACCAATACCGAGAATTTTATGGTACCACATAAGCTACCAACGACATCTGATATTACTAACCAACGAACTCAAAGACTAGTATGAATAATATGAATCCTTGCAAAGATCATCTGTCTACTAACCATCTGTCATTAATTGTGTGGATTTAAAGTAAATCTGTCAAAAATCATGTATTCACATCTAACATCAAGTAAGAAGTCCAACAATAACTAATATATGTCATAAAACAACCCAAAATATTTTAAATTTAGGTGATTTGAATCTATAAAATTACTAAATCATAATCCAAAAATCTTACCCAAATCTTATAGTAAAAATGAACTCTTAGGTCGAAATTTTTTTCCCTTTTTCTCTGTTTCTCTCGATCTCTCTCTCTTCTTTCCTCTTACTTTCTTCCTTTTCTTGTGCTGGCCAAGTGTTTCTGCCTTGGCTACTCAAATCACTTGGCTTTAGTCATTTTGTGCATCATATAGAGAATTGTAAAGTTTTGCTCTTTTTTTTTTTAACACATGTCACTCATACACCTAACTATGTTCCCCCATGAGAAAACTTGTCCCTCTATAAATATAATATAATATGTGATTCCTATATTAAACATTTTTTAAAAAAAATTTGTATACTATGATATTTTTATTTCAACATGAAATATGACCTATATTCTAGTTATTTGACTCTTTTTAACGTACAAAATTCATATTTGAGGTTCATTTATTTATTTATAATATCTATAAAATACCCCTTGATTATATAAAATTATAATTAATGACCTAATGTTAATGATTAATTTTATACGGGTCATCATAGTATAAGAGGTAAAAGCACTTCTACTGGGACAGATATGCTTGCTAGCCCCATAGTCTATTAACAAATCTTTTGTAGTAGTAGTCACGTTAACCTCAGGAATGATTGAAACAATAATGTCATTTGCATCAACCAAATTGACATTTGGCTTGGTAGGTTTGTCATTCAACTTTCGGTGTCGACATTTTTGAGCATAATGTCCAGCCTTTCCACAAAAAAAATAATTACATTTCTCCTTAAAACTAGGACCGTGAACCTTATGGAGATTTTTTCCGTTGTTATATTTTTTTCTTATTCTTATATTGAGGATTATTCGTTGTCTCTAAAACATTGGTCTTAGAGATATTTTCCTTGGCCTTGTTAATTTTATCTTTCAAATGGTTTTTCTCCTCAATCCTAATATGGACGATCGCATCTTCCAAAGAAATATCATGTCTTTTGTGTTTGAGATTATTTTTGTAGAATTTCCAATAATCGAGTAACTTTTCAATCAAAGCACCGTCTACAAATTGTTCAAGCAAAGTAATTCTTTTATTTCTCAACTTGTTAATAATCAGATAGTACTCATGAATTTGAGAAAACACATCATTCTCTTCAACCATCTTATAGATTAAGAATTCCAATTGTATACTCTTAATCCCCGCATCTTCGACAATAAATTTTTTCACCAAAATTATCTCAAATCTTCCTAGCATGCTTGTAATTGTATTAAACATCAAATAGTTCATTCGATAGATCATTCAAAAAAATATTTCGACAAACCTTATCAAACATCTCCCCCGTGATCATCATGCATAATGGGTGGATGAGAAATTGGACTCAAATCAACAAGTACTTTAGAAAAAACTCTGGAGTTTTATCCCATTCCAAGTCTTCAATGGTTTATTCTTCAAAGAAAACCACATCTCTGCTTTTGAATTTTCTTGTCAACTGGATCCCACAATCTGTAACCAAATTCTTCATATTCATAACTTCAGAAGATACATTGTTTAGCCTTATCATAGTTTTTGCAATACCCTTCAAAAGGTCCATGGTTTTTACCAATTGTATCTGCTCGGACACACTTTAGTTACTTTTCTATCTCTCTTTCAACTTTCACATGATAAACTTTAAATACATCAAGTATCTGGTATTTAGTTTTCAAAGCAAATGTCCACACTTTTCTAGAGTGATCATCAATAAAAGTCACATAATATAATGCACCACTTAGAGATATAGCTTTCATATAGCAGTCATTAGTATGAACTAAATCTAAAACATTATTTTTTCTAAAGGGAGCCGATTTAATAAATGCAACTCTATTTTGTTTTCCAACAAAATACAGTGAGTTCAAGGTTTTAGTGGCATACCTCTAATGTCAGGTAGGAGTTGCTCCTTAGAAAGAATCTGAAGTCTTTTCTCATACATGTGGCCAATTTTCCTATGTTATAGCTCTATGGAAGAATCATACTCAACCTCGTTCATATCACCTTTGATCATATTTACCCCTATCTTGTAGAGGGTGTTTATCTTATTTCCCTTGTTTCTATTTTTCATCACCTAGGTGATTATGGTAGCCTTCATCATCAAGTTTTCCAATGAAAATCAAGTTAAAACGCATTTATGGAGCATGCCTGACATCCTTGAGAAGCAATTTACACCCAGTGCTAGTTTCTAGCAATACATCTCGAATGTCCGCAATCTTGTACTTTGTTTTATTTCCCATCTTAACCTAACCAAATTCACAATTGAAATAGAAAGAGAAGAAATCTCTACGTGCATTAATATGAAAAGAAGTTGTTGTATAAATTATCCAAGTAGAGTCATGACTTGCGAGATTAGCATAGACATCATCACAAACAATAATAACATCAATCTCATATGGAGCTACTGAAGTATTATTTTTATCTTCACCAATTTCTCTCATTTCCACTTTCTACACTCTTTCTTTTAGTGCCTAAACTTGCCATGACGGAAACACTTTACCCCCTTTCTTGACTGCCCAATTTTTAACTTGGACCTACCTCTTGACTTGTCACGATTACCATCATTGTAATTTTTGGTTTTACTTCTCCCTCGATTTTCTGTAACAAATGCTTCTGAAGTAGAAGAAATACCTTGCTCTTTTCGTTTGACCTTCCAAACGAAATAATTTGATTTCGCTTATTTAATCCTAGTACCTGAAAATTCCTCCATTTGAATTGCACAAGAAAAATTCATGCAATCTGATCAAGCAACTTCGCTCTGATATCACTTTGATTGGGTGAACTGACAAAAAAAAATAGCGGAATTAATTTTTTTACCCCTCTTTTTGCAACTTAAAAAGGCGATGTACCAAAAATAAAAGCAGATAATATATTAACCACAATCAAGTCACAAAATTTATGTGGTTCCCCCAAACTCAGGGTATATCCATGAACATCGATCTCAATCTTCTACTATATTTCAATAATGGGTTCACAACAATCCTCCCAAGAAAAATTCTCAGAGGCTATCAAAATATCAATAATTCATCACCTGAATATGGGTATCAACAAGATAACAAGAAGAGAACTCACCCGATAGATCTTGCTAAAAATACTAATCCAAGAATGCTATCAACAAAATAAGTTAACAGTATATAGTTCAAAACATTAAAACAATTCAACACTTGAAATTTTGTGAAGGCTTGCAACGGTTAGAGCTCTCTCAATCGACAGCACACTAACGGTAAGATAAACAGAAATAACTAGTTGTTGTTTTTACATTTCAAAATTTTTATAACAAAATAATTAACACATATATTGTATTTTGAAATAATCATAATAAATTTATAATAATAGTCACATAAGCCACATGAAAGGACTTAATTTGAAGAAATCAATACGTTGATTTATTAAATAATTCAAAATTGTAAAAATCTAATACTTGATGAGAAAATGTAGACAAGGGTAATGAGGAGTTTGAAGAGGAATTTAGCCAGAGTAGGTTTATGAGCAAGTTGAGAATTGATAAAGAGAGTGAGAGATTGTTATGTGTAAATTAAATTTTATTTAAAAAATTAAAAATCTAAAAATTAGTATTTAATATTTGGACTTCATACATTCAATTACATTTAAATAGGATATAACAAACCTATTTAATATTAAACTACTAGATATTACCCGTGTCTAAAGACATTGTGTAACACAAGAATTATACCAAAATTTTCTTCCTCACATTAAATTCTAGTGATAACCTATATATTGCACGACATTAACAATCTATCTCCCAATCTGTTCATCAATTTTCTAAATCCCACTCCAAAAAGACCCACAAAATATCCAATTCAAAATCACAGGAATAGGTCTATATCAAATTTCAAAGGACTTTAGCACATTACTATCATATCCTTATTGCTCGATTTGGTAAGATGGATGGAAAGTTGGAAGGATAGAAAGTAGGAGTGATACATTTTCTATCCTTCAAGGAAGAAAAGTAGGAATAATACACTTTCCTTCTTTTGTGTTTGGTTGGATGGATGAAAAATAATTTTTTTATAATTTTTTTTTTGTACTGACTAAGATTACGAGTGACAATCGAGTTGTGTCGTGTCAAATTCATGTTGAGTCATAAAATTATAAGTTTTTAATATTTCTTTTTAGTGTGTCAAGTCATTTTCAAGATTGTGTCAAGTTATAATCAAGTTCGTATCATAAAATTCGTGTCGAGTTTGAGTTATGTCATCGTGTTAAGTTGAAAATTTTCACCCCTAATTAAGATGAAAAAAAAATTTAATTTTAATTTTAATTTTTTAATTTTTTTAATTTTTTTTAATTTTTTTTAAAATTTTTAATTTTATTTTAAATATATATACATATTTTATCATTGTATACATAATATATAGACAAATAAGATACATCTCAATACAAATAATTAACTTTTCATCTACTTTCTTTCTGATTTTGGTGAGTTGGAAGGAAAGTTAATCCATTCATTTTTTCATCCTTCCTATTTTTCATCCTTACCAAATATGATGTTTTATTTATTCCTCCAACTTTGCATCTTTCTATTTTTCCATCATACCAAATGGAACATATGTGTATCTCCAAATTACCCCTAACATTTCTTTCAATTCTCTATTCTCTAAGTATAAATATCCATATCTATAAAACTTTTTAATTACCTATATTACCCTTAAAAAATATGCATGGATTAAATATGAACAATTATTGTTATTTTATTCAATGAATTATAAGTTGAAACCTAATGAAATGAATTTCAAAATAAATTAATTTTGTCTTTTTCTCTTATAGTTAGTACAACAAATCGTTGATAACAGACAATTTTTTTCGAATTCTAGTATAATACAAGTGATAAAAACATAAATTTTTATAAACTTGAGATAATATTTAATTATATTATATACGAAAATTATTTACGTGAAACACACGTGGTGCATACCTACTTAGATATATAAAAGGACATCAAAATCAAAAGAATCAAATAGAGCATTAAGAAACTACAAAGACAATCAGTTAAATTCATAAACCAAATAGCCCATTACACTAAAATATGCCACAGAAACTAGAATACTATGCAAACATATACAACTTCAGTTGCATTTTCTCCATCAAAAATCAATTGAATTATGCAACTATCGCTTCACCTAACTTAACTGAGTGTGTGCTTGTGTGGGAAATCAGAGAGGAGGGCGAGAGAATAGGAAAAGGATGAAAAGTACCTGGAGGCTGAGGTGGTGGAACACTGCGGCGGTGGTATGTGTGTGTGTGTGAGTGAGTGAGAGGAAGGAGAGAGAGAGAGAGAGGTGGGAGTGATGGGGAGAGTGGAAGAGTGAGAGTGGTGTGGTATATGAGAGACCCTGAGACAGTGAAAGATAGAGATGTGCAAGAGATTGGAGAGACCGGAAGAGTGACGTGTGAGAGGTGAGAGTGTTAAGAATGATAATGTATCATAAAATATTAATTTGATTTTACTATGTATTGACTCGTAATTTCCCACTTATTTTAGAGGAACATTTGGCATAGTAATCAAAGAAAAAAAATATATGCAACGCTAGAGCTGTCAAGGGGTCGTATCATGAATTCGGAGCAAAGAGGCAAGAAGGGCAATGGGAGACCAACTGGCCCTACATTTGTTTTTTTCTGTCTCACTGAATGAGAGCACAGCATAAATGTCATGCATGCATGATTTACATGGATAACTGCTTATATTTAAATGGATATGGACCGTCTACTGCCGGGTTATAGATGGAGATTGTATCATCCTATGCTCCTCTGGTTCACCGACCTTCTCCTACTCCAAACTTGAGGTGAGGTATATGAATTCTTCCTTGGTCAAGGATCAAATTATTTTGTTACTTGTATGATCAACCAATCACAACCACATGATCAAAGTATTGAGGTGAGGGCCCACCACAATATTTCAACCTTTTGAAGCCTTATAAGTGACACAGATGGTAATGAACTCACCCCTTTTTTTTTTTTTTTGGCATAGAATAACTAGAATCACTCGCCCTAGGTAATGAACTCACATGGGAAGACTACGTTACTCAATTTAGTACCGAAAAATTATAAATTTCAATTCGGTATTAAATCGAAATATATATAGGTTAAGGTATAATTTTTTAAAATAAAAATTTTAATTGTAAAAAATATAATTAATTCTAAAAAGTTTTGATCAATCAAAGAAATTATAATTTTTAAATATAAAATTTTAAAGGTTAAATTATAACTTTTAAAATTGAAATTACAACTAATTAAGGGTGAATATTTATGATCGATCATAAAATATTATGATTGATCGTAAATTATTTCAAACAATTATAACTTTATCTTTAAACAATATAACTTGGCCTTAAAAAAAATTTAATAAGTTTTTCAATTTTTTTAATCATAATATTTTATGATTGATTATGAATTATTTTAGGTTAAAAAATATAATTTAACCTCAAAGAATAATAATTTTTAATAGGTTACCCATTTTTTATGACACCGTAGAGAACTTGACCATGGTACTGAAATTTAGCATATTTGTGGTAATTTTTACTAAACTTATGGGTAGTTTATTACTGTTGTGATACTGAAAAAAATAGTAAAAATAGTTATCATAATAATAATAAAAATACTCACAAATACAATAAAAACATGCTCAAATATGGTAAATTACTCACAAAAATGCTAATTTTTTTTATATTTAAGAAAAGTGGCAAAAATAGTTATCACAATACTCACAATAGTGATAAAAACACTTATAAAAGTGATATATCAATTACAAAAATAATAAATTTTTTATTTATAAAATAACCCATAAAAATTATAACAATACTCTATTATGTACTCCCTCCGTTCCTAAATATCTGTCGTTTTACATAATTTTTTTTGTTCTATAATATCTGTCGTTTAATAAAATTAAAGCATAATTAATATTTTTTTTCTTCTAAATTTACCCTTAACTTTTCAATGCATTAGATTAAATGGGGGATAAGTGTCTTTCATATTTCTTTTTTTCTCAATATATATTGAATAAGAGTATTTTATTCTTGTGCAATTATTTTTTACTTATATTAGATTTATTTAATAATTTTTTTAATTTTTGTGCAAAAATCTTAACGATAGATATTTAAGAACGGAGCGAGTAATAAATTTAAAAAATGTGGTCTCAAATATTATTTTTTTATTCCGTACAGTAGTCTAAGTCCCACCGTAGAATTACCATCAACTCACCTAACGGCATTAATGAGGCCAAGGACTACAAAGCTGTGGAAAACCCAACGACCTCGGTTGAGCAAGGGCACGCTACTCTGTTGAGTAAGAGGGACTAAATCACACTTATACGCGCCTCAGAGCTCGTGGATTGCTGTCACCTCAAATTAATGACCATGCCATGCTATGTTTTATTATTTTCATGTAGACGAAGTGCAAGGTTGTTTATCGGAGACGAAAAGAGTTGAAAATTTAGACATCTTAAGTTTAGTGAAGATGATCTATTTTTTGTTAGGTCGGAGAAAAAATTAGTTGAAATATGTATGAGCTGACTTGAACACTCTTGGTCGTAATACTAAAAAATAAAAAAAAATTAATAGTTCAATTTGCATATGCATAATTAAATTGGTCTAGATTCAATTACAACATGTATTGATACGCTAATTTAGTTAAGACCCATAAACCATATTGAACAAAAAAATTTCTTTTGAATTTCATATCAAAGTTGATAAATTATATTAAAAATTGATAATTTCTACATATGGGAATTATAATATAAATTTTGACATTCAATTTTTTTAATTTATCATATTATTATATGTAAAATATATTAATATTAAAATATAATACATTAGTTATAACTAACAAGCGTAAGATAAGAATATGTAGGATTGTCTTTTGATAGAGATTGACTATATGTAGGATAATTAATTATCCAAGCATAATTAATTAAAAATATTAATCATTTTATTTATTTATAGCAACTACATAACTTGAGCAAACTGGTAGACTAGAATAAATTATGCGCGTGGTGGTGTAAATGCTCAGGAAGAAGAACGTTACATTGGTCGTCTCATCTCTCTCTCTCTCTCTCGTTAATGAAAAAGCTGCACGTAGGCAAGAGAATACATAAATAAACCGTGAGAATACGAACCGACATTTTTAACACCTTCAGAAACTAAACACTTCCAAATCTCTCTTGTATGAAAAACCCATGCCCTAGATCCATGCCTTCCATTAACTGTACTCTCCGGACTCTTAACTCACTTTCAGTGGACAGAGTCTAACCGACACACATGAAAGAGTCATTTCAAGGTACTCTGTATTGAACCCCACTCATTTTTTCCTTGCAATTCTCCCTGATTTATGGTTATGTATTAATTGTGAATAAGAAATAATGAGTTTGTTTAATTTGTTCCGTATGGTAGAGAATTGCTGATGCATGAATTTGGTTGAGTTGAATGTTGGGTTAAAGCTTGTTTCTTAGGTCGGATATTGGTTGTGATGAACAGGGAAAAAGAAGAAGAATTTTTTGGTTTCTGAATTAGTTTGTTTCATTTATTTCACATGATAAATTGGTGATGTATGTATGAGTTGGGGGAGTGGCATATTGTGCTAGAAGTTGGGTTGTTGGTTGGGTTTTGATTTTCATGAACACGGCAGAAGAGGAACTTCTGGAAATGGGCGGTTATATGGGTGTCAAAATTTGATTTTGGGAGGTGGGATTTACTGGATTTTTGTTGTTTCGGTCTATAATGGGCGGTTTTTGCTGTAAGCCCTCTGCGATTGAAGACAGTAGGCAGAGTCCGATAGAGAGGTTATCGAGTAAGAACCCCTCGGATTTGCGGGTGCCGAGGGCGATTTCGTCAAGGAGAGATGAAAATTATAGAGTGAAGGATGGTTCGGAGAGTAATGATGGGAGGACATTGTTGATTGATAAAAATGCGAATGGTTCGGCTCGGTTACATGGTGAGAAGTTTGAGAGAAAACGGGAGAACACTGATTATATTGTGGCCACACACCATCCTGGTATGGGCAGCATCCCAAAAGCTGCTGAAGGGGAACAGGTTGCGTCGGGGTGGCCCCCGTGGCTGGCTGCAGTTGCTGGCGAAGCTATCAGAGGATGGTTACCAAGACGGGCGGATTCTTTCGAGAAGCTGGATAAAGTATGCTTTTTTCTTGACATACTGTAACCTTACATTTCTTATCTCAAGAGTATGCACTTATTTGTTAGTAGGAATTCAGAAATAGTTGTCTTGTTTACTTTATTGATAATCTTTCATTTTAGTATATTTTCTCTTAGACATTCCATGATTCCAATTGGTAATTAATTTTCCAAATGCAACATATAACATCATAGCTCATTACTAAATGTATTCTGTTGATCAAAGAAATAAAATTGTATTCACTGATGATGCAATTAGTAGTGATGTTGGTTCAGAAGGAACTTTGACTTTGATGTACGATAAGTTCAGTATCTTACAGTGCACTGTTATGTTGGCATTAACTAACTAGTTGTTAATTTTTAGAGATCATCAGTCGACATCTTTTAACAATTTTGGACAATTTCAACAATATTGTAAAATAGTTATTTTGATATCTAAGTCAAATAAATGCCATGATGCCATAATCCACAATATTGCCCAACTAGTATTTTTGAATGGTCAAAATGTCCCAGATTATTTGTGTTGGTATGTTTAAGCTACTTCATCAATATAAAATGAGCAAAATAAAGTATGGGATTAGTCCAACATCATGATTGCATGAAATATGCCATTCAGAATGTCTTTTATTTGTTCAGAAGTTCTCCTTTCCATGAGGCTTCACAACTTTAAACCAAAACTTCTCTGACTACATGCCCTATTTTCGTGGAACCTCCAAATCAGATATCCCAGCGTTGCTTTTTAGTGTATTTTTCTTCTCCCCCCAACTATTTCCAGAATCCTAATTTTATATAAACTCCCCTATAGGAGCAGGTCTCCCGTGGCCATGAAAATCCGTTCCAATATTTTATAGCTTCATGTCATTGACATAGTACTGCAAGTACAAAACTCAGACAGATTACGTGATGTACGGCCAATGAGACTGAGAGTTATCCTACTCCTTCCACTGATTAAAACTTTCCAGTAAACAGCTAGCTTATGATTTCGACATTATGTGTGACAACAGCCCAAGTGAAGTGAACTCTTTCGCAAGTCAAGGTCTTGCTTTAAAGCAGGAAGTCTCAAATGTAAGTCACCTCAACTGGGCACAGGATGCCCAATAAGGTGAGGATCCTATTTGCTTGCAAATTGCAATAAATGGTAGTTTTTTTAGACCATCCAATGTCATACCAATCTCCTAGTTCCTGAGGTGTTGCTGTGAGGTTGTAGTAACCTAGCAAGTTTATCATGTAAATTACAATCTGCCAGATTGAAGGTTTTTTGTTCTCCTTTTTTGGAATCACTTGAGTATTTAACTAAAGCAGTCTAACATCTATCAATTAGCTGGAATAGGAAACTCACCACAATGGGATTGTTCAACGGATTTAGAACCCCAATTTTATCCCGAAAAGAACTTGGAAGTTTGGACCAACATGATTGAAAATCCATACAAATTATGTGTTACTTGAAATGCCCAGAATCATATTTTTTTTGTCAATTCTACTTATTTAGTGATATAAGGACTAAAATTTAAACTCTACATGTGCCACATAAACTTTGATCCTGAGAAACATCTCACAACCCACTGCTATGTACCTGCTCAGATACTCTGGGAAATTGGTGTTAATTATGTGCACGCGTACTCGTTGGAAAGTCAAAACACTGGATACCTATGTTGTATGATATTTTCTATTGTCAACCTGAGAAGCATATGAAACCAGAGGGATTTGTTATAATGTGTCTTAGAAGCCCCTTTTTTTATATGTAAGATTGCTCGTATATTCTTTTCTTCTTATTCTTGAAATGTTTGAATAAACACTACGTATCTTTACCTGAAAAAGAAAGGATGGATTCATCTGGCTGATTTAGTCTTTTAATATGTTTAAGCACAAGAAAGGTTAGAGCCAAAAAGAATAAAAATGAATGGGATATAGATCAAAGCAAGGGCATGAGATGTCTTTAAAACTTGGCAAAGTGAATCATGTGAAGCTGTATAAACCTTCTTAGTTATTAACAGTTGTCAATTATAATTTGTCTTTGGACATTTTCTCCCCTGAAGGTTATTGTCTACGTATACACTAAATTTGCAGATCTTTTGTATAAAAAATAAGTGCACAAGCACTTTGGCACCTGCATGTGACTAATAAACAGTCTATAGCCTCTTTAAGGAGGGTTGTGTTATCTGTCGAATACTTGGGTAGTTTCTTTGGCAGTTTTTATTTCCCACTGATGGATTCCAACAAAGTAGATAATGCATTTTGCAAGTTAGAATAAGGATCAGATTGTTCAATAGATTAGAGGCGATGGCGATACTACTATATGAATGATATTGTCACCCATTGCTGTCATCTATTAGCTGACATTAATGGTTGGTTGTGTATGATGGATCCATTTTTGCAGATTGGTCAGGGTACTTACAGTAATGTTTATCGTGCACGCGATCTAGATCAAGGGAAGATTGTTGCTTTGAAGAAAGTAAGGTTTGATAACCTGGAGCCTGAGAGTGTTCGTTTCATGGCAAGGGAAATTCACATTCTGCGTAGGCTTGATCATCCAAATATAATAAAATTGGAAGGGCTCGTTACATCTAGGATGTCTTGCAGTTTGTACCTTGTTTTTGAGTACATGGAGCATGATCTAGCGGGCCTCGCATCGCACCCTGGTCTTAAGTTTACAGAGTCACAGGTACACGTGGGAATTTATTTTACAAAATAAAACTGCAATTCGCCGATATGTCCTTACTTCTTCCTCCAATTGTCTCTTCCATATTACTGCAACGTGATGAGTGATTTTACTCAAGAGAGTCTCTTCAGAAGTTGCACCAATGAATTTACGTGTATATTTTGTTTCCAGTTAAATGTTGCACCGATATATGTATGTATAGTTTATTACATGCTTGCTTAATCATGGAAAGTCTTAATTTTTTTTCTTTCTCCAGGTTAAATGTTACACACAGCAGCTCTTACGTGGACTTGACCATTGTCATAGTCATGGTGTTCTGCATCGTGATATTAAAGGTTCCAACCTTCTTATTGACAACAATGGCATTTTGAAGATTGCAGACTGGGGTCTGGCAAGTTTATTTGATCCTCATCAAAGTCAGCCTCTGACGAGCCGTGTTGTGACCCTTTGGTACAGGCCACCTGAGCTTCTGCTTGGTGCCACTTATTACGATGCTGCTGTGGATTTATGGAGTACTGGTTGTATACTAGCTGAATTATATGCTGGCAAGCCTATCATGCCTGGAAGAACAGAGGTACCTTGTGTATTTGATAATTGCCACATTAAGTTTAGCATTGATATCTACTGACAAAGAAAAAAGGGGAAAAGAAAAGAAAACAAGAAAACTGAAAAATAGAAGAAAGAATTGATTCTATAGCATGTTATTCAAGGAGAAAAAGGAGTCTGTAACGTGCAGGTTACTGATTTTCTGATAGGGAAAGCCATTTGTCTTTGGTACAACTGATTTTTATTTTAGTTAGATTATGAAGTCGTTAAAGTTTGTAGTAAGAGAGAAGAAGAATAAGAGCGGAAGAAGAGAAGATCACATAAAGAAAGTAGTGTGTTACGGTTACATAGCTGCATCCCAATATATATATAACCATAAAATACCAAAAATACTCTTAAGGGTTACATTCTAATATTACATAACATTCCTCCTCAAGTTGGTGCATAAATATCTCTCATGCCCAACTTGCAAATGATAGGATGAAAAATCTTGCTATTAAGCCCTTTTGTGAAAACATCGGTCAACTGATTGTTTGATTTCACAAAGGGCATGCAAATAAAACCCTTTAACTTCTCTTTGATGAAGTGTCGATCAATCTCAACATGTTTAGTTCTATTATGTTGAATTGGATTGTGTGCAATGTTGACAGTTGCCTTATTATCACAGTACGGTTTCATAGGCCCATCACCATGAATTCCGAGCTCACTCACTAGAATTTAGAGTCACATAAACTCACAAATTCTATGGGCCGTGACTTTATATTCAGTCCCCGCACTAGATCTGGCTACTACTGTATCCTTTTTACTTTATCATGTGACAATATTCCCTTTTATAAAGGTGGAAAGCCAAAAGTGAATCTTCTGTCTTTTACTGACCCTGCCCAATCTGCATCATTGAATGTTTCTAGTTTCAAGTAACCATTATTAGAGAACAAGATCCCTTTCTTTGGGACTTAACTTGAGATTCCTCAAAATACGATACACAGCTTTAAGATGAGAAACTCGAGGATCATGCATGAACTAACTTACAACCTTCACCACATAAGCGCCGAGTACGAGAGAAATATATCAATCTCCCCACCAATCTCTGATATCTCCTTATTCACAACATTACCAACACCAACCACCCGTTGATGTTTAACTTCAATAGGAGGATCTGTAGATTGACATTCCAACATATCAGTTTCTTTAAGTAAGTCAAGAACATATTTTCTTTGGGACATAAAAATGCTTGTCTGTTTTGACAACTTCAATTTTAAGAAAATATCTCAATGAACCCAATTCTGTTATTTCAAACTCCTTAGTCAATTGATCTTTCAGTTTGGTAATTTCATGCACATTATTCCCAGTTATCATTATATCATCTTCATATACAATGAGAATTGTTATTTTGTCATCTACCTATCTAATAACATAGTATAATTAGCATGACTCTGCTTATATCCAAATTTCAACATGGTCTTGAGGAATCTATCAAACTAGGCTCTAGGTAATTGCTTGAACCCATAAGGTGACTTTTTCAACTTACGCACTTTTACTTTAGTTACCTGAGATGAAAAATTAGGTAGAATCTCCATATATACCTCCTCTTCCAAGTCTCCATGGAGAAAGACATTTTTCACCTCCAACTGTTGCAAACTCCATCCCAAGTTATCTGCATAGGAGAGAAGAACAAGTATAGAGTTTATTTTTGCCACGGGGGCAAAAGTCTCTTGATAATAAATGACATACGTCTGAGTGAATCCCCTAGTAACCGGTCTTGCGTTGTATCTCTCAACTGAACCATCGGCTTATTGTTTGACAACGAACACCTATTTGCACCCAACTACTCTTACTCCAATAGGAAGTGGAACTAATTCGCATGTATCATTCTTCTTTAGGGCTCTCATTTCCTCTACTATAGTTTCTCATCACTTTAGATCGGTGAGTGCTTCCTTCCAACCCTGAGGAATAGATATAGAAGACAAATAAGAAATAAAGGTACGATAGGATGGAAATGAGGAATCATAGGAAACAAAGGTAGAGATAGGGTGTTGATTACAAGCTCAAACACCTTTTCTAACGACAATAGGAACCTCCAGACTCATCAACAGTGGGATTATCAATAATTTGGGTGACAACTGGAAACTCATTACCTGATAAATTAGTAGGAGATGTTAGAACTAGAGGAGGAATTCAACTAACTAGGCGGCACATGGGTTGTTTGTACCTTCGAACGCAGAGAATAATTCTTCAGAGTACCAGGTGGATCATTGGTACTAACAATTTGTTGTTCTCCCTTATCCCACTGGAAAGACAATTGAAGAAAGGGCTTCTGACATACCATATCTTCCTTAATAGTATGTTCTCCCCCTAAAGAAATGGCTAGAGAGGAGAGAAATAGGACTCACTCGCGAAAGTAACATCTATGTTAATATACATCTTCTGAGACGGTGGATCGTATCACTTATACCCTTTTTGAGTAGGAGAATAACCAACAAAGGCACCTCAGAGCCCTAGTATCAAGTTTTTCCCTGGATGTTCTGTAGTTATGTACAAAACAAACACCCCAAAAATTTAGGAGGAAGAGAAAAAATATAACGGATAGGTAAAATCTCAGAATGACACTTAATAGGAGACTTGAATTGCTCGACACCGGAAGGTAGATGATTACGAAGGTAATCAATGGTAAAAATTGTGTCTACCCAAAAATAAGAAGGAATATGCATAGTAAACATTAGTAAACAAGCAACATCAAGAAGATGACGATTTTTTTGCTCAGCAACATTATTTTGTTCTAGGTACTCACACAAGTAGTTTGATGAAGGATGCCACTCTTATTGAGGTAAGAATGAAATTTCCCATCAATGTACTCTGTGCCATTGTCACTGCGAAGGATTTTGATTTTACCATCGAACTGGGTACCACCCATTTTATGAAAAAAGCGAAAGTAAGAGAAAACTTTACTTTTAGTATGTAGTACGTATACCCCAAGTAAAACGAGAATAACAATAAATAAAAGTGATAAACCAACGATAACATGAGATAGAGACAACTCGAGAAGGTCCCCACACATCAGAATGAATAATAACAAAAGGAGTAGTGCTTTTATTATTAGTGCTAAGATTAGAAACCATTTGTCCAAGTTCACAATCATTACAAACAAAAAATTGCCTATTACATTGCTTTACTAGATTAGGAAAAATATGTTTTAAAACACCAAACGAGGGATGCCTTAAACGTCTTTGCCATTGATGTAAGAGTTTAAGGGCCAGAATACCATCTGCTTGAAAAACTTGACAAGTGGACTAAAGAGAAGCATCATCATGTAGGAGATATAGACCACCATGTGTTTTACTACTACCAATCATTTTTCCTAATTTCAGTTCCTGAAAGGTACAATGCGTAGGAAAAAAATGTCAGTGAACAATTCAAGGATTTATTAATACTACTAATAGACAATAAGTTAGTGGAGAAATTAGAAACATGGAGAACAGAGGAGAGAGATAGAGTTGGTGAGCAATTAATTGAACCTTTCTTAGAAATTGAGGATAAAGATCCATTTGTCCCATTGACTTTATTCATATCTGAACATATAATGAATGAAAAGAATAGATTAGAGGAACCAATCATGTGGTATGTGGCTCCAGAATCTGTTATCCAAGGAACAATGAGAATGATGCAGTAAACACACCTAGATATACTTGTATGAGCCAAGTTGGAAGAAGTATGGTAAGGGGCTGTGGTGAAAGAAACATCAAGCCAAGCCATCGGACGCCTAAGGGTCTACATCTCATCTTGAGAGAAATTAGAGGGAGTAGACTAAGATGGTGGCTTTGAAGTTTTAGTCATGTGTGCATGAGATCGCACATTATTCCCTCAGCCACGTGTAGGACGTTCAGTCAGCTTCCAACAAAACTCTTTAGAGTCCTGGGTTTTTCCACAATAGTCACACTTTAACGTATCCTCAGCAATAGTGTCATTCGTCTCAGCGGGCTTGGGCAAGACTAAACACATGTCACACTGAGGGATAGCAACTAATGCAGACTATTCATGAGTAGGAGCATGAAGTATAGCAATCCTTTGGCTCTCCTCTGCTGAAGATGAGCATAGGTCTCTTGTAAACTAGGAAATAGATTGCAACTCAAAATCTGAATTTAAATCTGATCATACTCAACATTAAGACCAGTAAGAAATTCATGCACTCGTTCCTTGTCCACCATCTGCTGAAATTTAACAACATCATTAGTACAATCTATCTGAAAACTTTGATAGCAGTTAAGCTCCTGCCATAAAGTAGTAAACTCTGTATACTACACTGCAAGTGCCTTATCCTTCTAGTTAGTGTCCTGAACTTTCTTGCGAAGATCATATGTTTTGGCATCGTGACCCTTTTGAGAATATGTGTGAACAACAATAGTCCAAATTTTATGGGTTGTATCCAGTACAGAAAACCTCGACTTATAGAGGGTTGTATGAAATTAAGCAATCAAGACATAATTAGGGCATTTTCAGACGTCCACTACTTCAAGGTAGGACCAGACTCATTGGGCTTCTCAGTCTCCCCAAGTTAAATAACCATTCAAGGAGATTGCTTGGACGGACAACAAACTAGCTCAAGACTATGCCAAATAATTGCTCCCATCTAGTTTTATTGGGCTAATTTGGAGAGATGGGTTATTTGTTAGAACACCCAAACGGCTCACCCCAATTCTTCCGGTATTTACCCCAACGTTTGTAGATGCCTCATTACCTTCAGACGTGTCTATGCAATAGGAGAAACCAAAAAAACAAAATTGAGACCCAAAATTGCATAGACAGTGACCAAAACAGTGCCTGTAGAGCCTCAACACAGGAATCAGTAGCAGTAGCACCTCAACAGGACCCAACCAGTAGCAGCAACACCTCAACAAGAGCCAACCAGTAGCATTATAGTCTCACGGATGAACTAGAGGGTTTGGAACTGTAGCTTGGAAGAGGCTGAAAAGTGGCTAAAAAACCTCTCAAATCTGATCTAATCCCAACAACTCCTCATGGGTATTCAACGTCTATACTTTTCACACCTCACCTAGGAGAAAACAGACCATACGCAAAAAAGAAGTCCCCGCAGTGGAAAAACGCAAGAATAGGTAGCCGATGGTTAAGTTTTGGCCAAAAAAACTTCAGAAATCCCATCCAAATGCAACAAAACTGGATGGGAAGTCCAAACTACTCCCAGTCGAGCCTTACAAAGAAGAATCAATCGAAAAACAAGCAACAAATTAGGCTAAAACTGGAGATCTCACCTTTGGCAACTTTAAACTAGCACAAACTTCAAAAATTGAAAAAACCAGTCAAACGGCTTCCAAAAAATTCAAAAAAATTACCAATATTCCCAGAAGCTTCAATTGAATCTGTCTATAATTTTTCCGAAATTTTCTGACATGTTTGATGCTGATGTCTTGTCATAACTTGGTAGAAAACACTGATGACTACGCAGTGGGTTTCTGATGAATTTCGAATGTAGATTTTGATCGGTGCTCCGATACCAAATTAAATTATGAAGTCTTTAGGGTTTGTAGCAAGAGAGAAGAAGAATAAGAGACGAAGAAGAGAAGATTATGTGAAGAGATAGTGTGTTAGGGTTACACAGCTACACCCCAATATGTCTATAACCATAAAATACCTACAATACCCTTAAGGTTTACATCCTAACATAACATAACAATTTCCCATGTTTTTCTCTTAGTATTCCACTCTTATCGTTTCTTGGCGTAAGTTAACAGTTGCTAATATTATTAGACGGAGCACTCGAACTGGAATTTATTTATGACACTTCTAATTTTGGACATCACTAGTGAAGTGGTCAAAAGAAATACACCCTGTTGGAGTTTGATTGTTGGCAGGGTTCTGCCTTGGGGTTCACACAAAAGGTGGCTGGCCTTTTATGTTCCAGAAGTCTTTTTAGGATTGTAGTTAGAAAATTTAGAGGCTTCTACCATCAGGCAGAAATGGCTAGTGGAAGGATTGTGAACTATGCAGAGATTTATATAATTAGTGTTGGCTGGAAAAATAATCTGTGTGCATTCATGTAAGTTTGAAAAAAAAATGAGCAGTCAATATTCTTTTTTCTCCCCAAGTCAAATTATTAGTTTGGCTACTCAGCTTTGGGAAACAGGGAGTGTAATTAGCTATTGGGGTTATGTGCAGGAAGGAAAGGAATTAAGGGCAAACCTTACTTTCTTTTCTGATCACAACTCAAAAGAGACAATAAAAATTAGACTTAAAATTTAAACACGGAAGGAACATAGCTTGTATTGGGCATTTAGTGGTGGGCACCAGTGAGCAATAAGGAAGTATCCACCAATCTCAACCGCTCTTAAATTACCACCAAGAACTTTTGATGTTGCATCTGTAAACATATGACATGCATCCACAGAACCCTGCTGCATTACAGTAAGAACCATGTAAGAATATAGGTTCTCATGTAAATATTTTATGTATTGGATTTGTGTTTTCATGTTTCCTTACTGAACTCTTGTTATCTAATGAAAAGAGCACATATGTAATGATCAATCCTATTTGAGTATTGAAAACAAATTTGGATTAATCCAGCTAATGGCCATCTGATAGTATAATAGTTCAGACATTTGACCAAATATCAGGACTATTGTGGCCACTTGTCCATTAAGTCTGATTCGTTTTGTATTGTGTAACATGATGATGTCAGTAAGATTGTTCTTTTCTGTCTTGTAGGTCGAGCAGTTACATAAAATTTTCAAACTTTGTGGTTCTCCATCAGAGGAGTACTGGAGAAAATCAAAGCTACCTCACGCAACCATTTTCAAGCCCCAACAACCTTATAGACGCTGTGTTGCAGAAACATTTAAAGACTTCCCTGGACCGGCATTAGCTCTGATGGAGACCCTACTTAGAATAGATCCTGCTGATCGTAAATCTGCGGCATCTGCTCTGAAGAGTGAGGTATCATGCTTCCTTGTAGAATGTGGTCTATTTATTACATACGTTAACAAACTCCAAAAACATGAAAACGTAGGTTCAATATGAATTAGTTATGTAAGCTTAAGGAGAATCAACCAACAAGAAAAGTTTATGATGATGTTGCCTGAATATCAAAATTGTTCCAGGACTATCCATGCAAAATATTAGTCTATATTACTCTGCATTTGCTAGTGGTGTTGTGTTGCATCATATCAGCTATGGCAAGATGTATCAACATTGTGTCACATTGTACTTCTCAAAAGTGGGGGAGTACTTGTTGCAGTTGTGAATGAATTTGTTACCTAGTAGTCATATATATTGGCATTGTCCGCTGGTTAGAAACATCATTTTCAATCCAGTTTTTACAAAGGTTGATGTTATAGGACCCATATTAGCTATGAGAAATAGGTGTAGCACTCTTACTTTTGCAAATAATCCAATGCACAGTAAATCCTTTGCGCTTGTATGTGGAGAACAATTATGTGAAGTAATGTACATTGAATTTACTGTTATTTGTAGTTTTTTTGCAAGGGATTTGCTCTTACTTTTTGGCTTTGGTTTTTGTACCACATGCTTGATACGGATTACTTTCTTATTTTTTTCAATTTGGAAATAGACTACTTGTCAAGAATCAAATGTTAACAATGCATGCAAACATTCTGGATATCCACGTTGGATTCTTGTGCTCCATTACTTTGGACTCTGGTCATGGGCTATTATGGCGTTATGTCAATAGTCTTGAACTCTCAATGATTTTTTTTGAATCGTGGAACCTTTTCTGGTTTACCTCGTGGAAGTAATGATTGTGGCTGCCCATTGTACAAAACGTATGTTGTTGCTGTTATCACTGTAATGTATTTGAGGCATCAATATTTTTTGCAGTTCTTCACAACCAAACCACTTCCTTGTGATCCATCAAGCTTGCCAAAGTATCCTCCCAGCAAAGAGTTTGATGCAAAAGTTCGGGATGAAGAAGCTAGAAGGTGCATGTTATTAATTTTGTTTTCGTTATTTGTACATTTAAGCCATCTCTCATACAACCTGAACCAATAATGCATCAAGGCTAGGGGTGCAACTCGGCCGAGCCAAGTATTAAAAATTCGGGCAAGCCTCGGGTTGTCGGGTTCAATCCGAATATTAAAATTGGGTTGAACCCGATTATTAAATTGAGTTGAACCCAAATATACATAAATATATTTAACTAATGTTAGTATTTATCTTCACTTTTCAAAGTCCAAACTTTCACTTCAAGTTTTCACCTTGCGTCTCCATCACTCTCAGATCCCTCTCTCACTCGTCTCTCATTTGATCTCAAACTCTCAAGCTCCCTCTCTCACTCATCACTCTTCCCTCTCTCAATCGTCACTCGTCTGAGTTATCTTAGACTCTCAGCCTCCCTCTCTCATCATCTACGCCTCGCCCTTCATATCAGATCACTTGAAAAAATCAAATTTACACTTCAAAAAATCAACCCGAATTAAGCAACTCAAGTCCAACCCAATTTTTAACCCAAAATCGGCCCGAATTAACTAACCTGAATTCAACTCAAGCCCGTTCGAATTAAACTCGGATAAATAAAGCACCCGTATCCGAGCTCTCTTACCTAATTAAGACAATATATGCTAGTTTCGAGACGATGCTTATTTTATTGTGCCTAAAACAGGCCTTGCGAATATTGTACCTTAGGTCCTTGAGGCTTCTTATTTACTCATTCTGGCAATTTTGAAATACACATTAGGACGAGTATAGTAAAAAATCACCATTTTTTAAGCGATCAGTGTAGATTTGTGTATCATGTCTAATCAGTTTTGTGCTCAATAATTGCTTTTGTTTAATTTGAGTGGTAACATTGAGATTTAAGAGTTCTGCTGTACTAGATTTATGCCATATCAAATTACCTGAAATATTTCAGCAAACTCCCGTTGGATTGGGAGTGGCATGCGAATGCTAAGTTAACCAAATGAGATTCCAGACAGAAAGCAGATTCTATTGCTCCTTAGTCAGTTAGTCCTGAGTTGTTGGATTTTGTCACTTGCATCATCGTGAGTTATTTATCACTTGAAGTTAAATGTTCATTCTTGTGGCACATGCTAATGATCCTCCTTCTCCTCCCACTCCTAGGCCACAGGTAGAGGGGAGGGGGAGTAAAACCCTTCCTCTCGCTGTCCCTTTTTTCTCTCAGGCACAACTCTCCCCCTGGCTTGGCTGCTACAAGTGTTGCATGTACTGATAACCTTCTTATTGGTGGTTGTAGACAAGCGGCATGTGGAAGCAAAGGTCACAGATATGACCTTGAAAGGAGAGGAACAAGAGAGTCCCGAGCCATTCCAGCTCCCGATGCCAATGCCGAATTAGTCTTGTCAATGAAGGTGCTTCTGTATTCAAATTTTTATTGATAAGTCTCTTGCAGCTGCTGTCATTTTGCTCCTTTTTGATTTTGTTAATAACGTTATCATACATGTTTGAGACTGAGACATCCTTGACTCTCTGATCCATGTGCATGAGCACTCCAGCATTTTTCTTTATGTGTGTGTGTGTGTTTTTTTTTTTTTTTGGGGGGGGGGGGGAGATAATTCTGATTTGTTTTTTTTTTTTTAAATTTGTATATTCACTGAGTGGCTATCTCAATACAGAAACGACAAGGTCAGTCCAATTCCAAGAGCCGGAGTGAGCTGTTCAACCCTCATGCAGAAGAAGTTGCTTCTGGCTTTCCGATTGACCCACCCAGACCATCCCAAGCTGTTGAAGAAGCAATCGATGATCCCCAGAGGCATCTTCATAAGAGAGCTTCCCATTCTGGGCCGTTGGTTAAACGGGCTGCCTGGGTAAAGTCTGGAAAGAACGTGGAAGATGCTCCAAAGATGTCAAATGGGGCCGACTTATCGACAATGTCTGGTTTAGTGGCTGCAAGGAGGGCTTTGTTGTCTGAAGATTGCAGGGAGAAGGCTGGTCCTGCGGAACAGGATGTTCCAAAACTAATTGGCAGGTTTCCGGGATCTTTCAAGGACGTATCCAATTCTATGGTAAAGCATGATCCAAAGAATCACGCGGCTGTTGGATCTCATCAAAATGAGGAAGGAAGAACCAGCAACAAAGATTCAATTCTTGTATGTATCAAGAAATGCATCCTTTTTTTAACACCACTCACACACCATCCAGTTGTGGAAGTGGGGTGTCAATACCAATTGATTAGGCCAAATCTAATTTTTTTCCCTCGGTGGTTTCTTTTCAAAGAATGTGAGTAGGTGTTGTACCAAGCATTTTTATCTGCTGATTATTGTTCTTGCTTATGTTTCTTCAGCTTGGGTACGGATCAAAGGGAAACAAACTTCACTACTCTGGTCCACTGCTAGTTCCATCGGGCAAAGTGGATCAAATGCTGAAAGAGCATGATCGTCAAATCCAAGAAGCTGCAAGACGAGCACGCCTGGACAAGGCAAAAGTGAGAACAGTACAGGTCGAGGGAAACCAGTTGTCAACCAATTCATTATTTGTTTCTGGTCGTTGAGCTGGCTTTAAAGGATAAGAAGAAAGGTCATCACAGAATTTCTCTGTGATTCTCTTGTAAAACGACTTGTTTGATTTTGTATAGAGTTCTTCCACGAATGATGGGGTAGGGGTTCATTTTTTAGCTGATCATAGAGTACACTAGGAAATCTCTCTCTCTCTCCAGCAACCGCAGTTACTAAAATATGAGTCATTCTTGTAGAGCTTATTGGGATGTAGCTGTAAACATAATAATTGTTACTTTGATCACACTACTGGTAGTTAGGCAGTTCATCGATTTGGTGCAATGCTCTCTCTCTCTCTCTCTCTCTCACATGGGTATGGATTGACTACTATTTGGACTAATTTTGGGTGATGTTTGTATACTTTTTTAAAGAAAGGAAGGAAATTAACCAAGGTGAGTGCTAACTAGGCTAGCTGTGTGCTTAATTTGATGCTATTATCAGGCACCATTTGATAATGTTTTCAAACCTTTTATTTTTTGGCATTTCAAGTATTTTTGGTAATTAACATTTAGTTCATGGTTTTACTACAGTTAATTCAAAAGTTATATTGAATCAGGTCAACAATTAGGTACCAATAATATTACTTTTGATGTATTCTTCTAAGCTTAATATATAATATCAAACATATATATCTGTATATATATAAATATAGTATTTATGTCTATCTATATCTATATTACTAATAAAAGTATCTTAACATGAAAAACTTTTGAATCTCTATTTTACCCTTATAAAGAATTGTAAAAATCATTCTATCATTTGATAATTAAATATCTAAATTATCATTATATCCTTATATTTAAATCTCTAAATTAACTCTAATATCTCTTTTAATTATCTATTTTCTATGTATAAATATTGGTTTTCTATGAAAAAAAATTGATTGACTATATTATCCTTAAAAAAATATGCATCATTATACTTTTAATAAAGTGTTCAAAAATTTCATCAATCTAATATTACTCTTCTCATATGCAAATATAATATTATATCTATATATGTATATATATTTTTTCATCGAAAAAGTTTAAACCTTTCATTTCTAAGATAAAAAATAATCATATATATAGTTTTTTAAAATCAATTTATGTTACATTAATATAATTATTCAGTCACAATAAACTTTCTAAGTTGTATTAAAATTTATGTGAAAGTATATATTGTAGTGTATTTTTTAGAATTTTAATTTTGTCTAATTTGAAAATTTTTAGAAATTTTAAGTAAAACTTGAAATTTTTAGAGTAGTATATTAAATTTTATATCAATTCACCAAACCAATTCCTAATTATAGTAAAATTCTAATATGATTAGCATATTAAAAATTAAAATTTTTTTATTCAAGAAGTTATAAGTAAAATCCTAATAAAATAAATTTCAAAAAATTTAATTTATCAAACATCACTAAAAAATCAATATCAATCACAAAATTCTAAAAAAAATAAAAAATAGAATTTTAACTTTTAAAAAAAAAATCTATTTTCTATTAGTTAGAACAAAGAATTTTGGGAACATAGAAAATTTTTATAATCTTATAATAGAATGTTATTAATGAAAGATTAAGTTTTATAAATTTGAGATGATATTTAATTCAGATACACATATACTTAATATGTTTTATTAATTTTTGTGTACGAAAAATTGTCATACACAAAGCACGTGGTACATTGTTAATAATATAAAACGTATATAGACTAGTTTTTTTTTTTGGTCTAAATAAACACTAGTTAAAATTATAATTAATCATCTTTTGGATTTTTTATCTTAACTGTCTTTTTAATTAAGCACAAGTATTTGAAAAAAAAAATTATAAAATGATATATTTCTTGCTTGCTAATGAGAAGAAATAATGGAAGCTCCCAAGGACACGCAATAGAATTTTACACCACAAGGAGGGTGTCTCTGTATTTCCCACTACCCCAGGTTATCCTTTCTAAGTTTCTAGTTGACTATTATTATTTTTTTGTTTAATGGTCCGAAGTTCTTCTCCCATTTTATGTGTATTTTAACTAATTTTTTCTTTTATCCGATCAAAGACAAATCAATTATGTCAAAATTAAAATATTTACGAGGAATAAATCCATTATCACCACCGATATCCCTTTTTGAAAATATATATGACTTTATCCCGTCATTAAACTCCAGCTCTAGGAATATACTCTCTCTCTCTCTCTCTCTCTCCCTCTCCTTCTGTATGCATGAGCAGCACGATGCTTTTATGCTGTTTGTAGAAGGAATATTTATGAAGTTTCTTCAACGAGGAAGGAAGCTGAAGTATCTGTCCCGAGGAAAGGTTAGTGCCTTTCTTCATCTATTAAATTAATCACTAGAATTTTTAACACATTCTTTATGACTTTGTCCATTGATTAATCTAATCCTTGAAGCCTAATATTATATAGTTTCATTAATCATAATTAAAGTTGGACCTCGTATGCGCCTGGTCATTGAAAATTTAATGGAAGAAGAATCCCCATTCAATCATAAGTTCATAATCTCTTTTTTTAAGTTTTCTCATCTACCGTTCCTCAACAGGGCTTATTGCCCAAACCTATCATTCAATCCAACTATTTTTCATGGTTAAACTTTTGAATTTCGAGTTATTTAATTTGGGGTAAAAACCAAGTTCGATTTTGTTATTGGGTTCAATATTCGGGTTTGAAATTTATTTTAATTCATATTCTTCGCACTGAAATTTAGTTTAAATTTAAGATTGTAATATACGGAATGTGATTCATTCAAATGATAGACAAGTTGAATAGAATTGATTCAGTATAATATTTTGAACTCCCAGTCATCGTTAAGTACTGAAAAACTCAAGAATCCAACTTGAGTTAATCAAATTTAAACTAGGTGAGAGAGAGAAAGAGAAAAAAGAAGGAAAAAAAGAGAGCCGGGGGGCGAGGGGGAGTAAGAGGACGTCATGAAGCCACGTACGTCGACAAGAATAAGAGCGGGAACAAGTGGATTGTAGAGAATGGGTGGGCCTGGGGTTTCCAACTAGAAGCCATAAAGTATTCGAAAAGCTAAAGAAAAAACCAAGAAAAACCCAAATACCAATACAAAAATACACACACGGCCTATGTTTTTTATGGAAAAGATTTTTGTTTGTTTTTTTTTTCTGTCTTCCCTGTTGCAAGAGAAAATAGTTATTGAATTTTTGAGGCTCTCCTTCTTCCTTTGGAAAGAAAACCCACTTTTTTGGTTTGTAAGTATCCGAAAGTCCTGATGTGTGGTTCTTGTTTGTTTAACTGTCCATCTGAAACAGAGCAGAAGCTGAACCAGATGATCCTCTCATGGTGATAAACTAGTGCTGGTACGCCTCTTTCTCTCTTCCTAATACTCCCTGTGTCTTTCTATAGTTGTATGTGTGTGTATTATATGTGTTTGATTATGCATGTATGCGTAGTTGCTTCATCTGGGTAGTTTGAATTTGCAGTTTCGTTTGATACTTTTTTGGAGGTTTCTTTGATGGGTATTTGTTGGTTGTGGTGGTGCTTGAGTTATTCATGCTTAAAGCTGCAAATTTTATGCTTATGATTGTATGGTTTTATGGCCAACAGGGAATTGTTTTGTTAAGAAAAGTGAGGTTTTGGGCTTTTTTAGGATGATGAGTTTTGATTGTTTCTGTTGCTAAGATGAGTTGTTGATTCACAATGGCACTGGTGAAAGATAAAGTATGTCTTAGAAGTTCAGGGATTCCTCCATTTCGTGGTTGTGTCTGGGTATACACTAGACCTCTTGTAGCTATAGGTGGATAACAATGGAGGGTTCGTCTGAGTCTGGTTGGCAAAGTCTGATTGTTCTTGGGGAATAAATTCATCGGCGGTTTCTGATAGAAACCCTAGATTGGTTCGTGCCAGCTATATCAGATTATTCGTTGAGACACCTCCTCATTCTGGGTGTATTCCTGGGAGAAAGGTGAGAGATAGAGATTTGCTGCCTCACACCAATCACATTAAAACCCAGTTTGGAGGCTCTAAGGATGGGGTGGCAATGAGCCAGGTTGTTCGTGCCGTCGATTGTAGTGATGTTAGCTTGAGACAGTGGTTGGACAACGCTGAACGATCTGTTGATGCCCTTGAATGCTTGCACATATTTACACAAATTGTAGAGATTGTAAACCTGGCACATTCACAAGGAATTGTTGTTCAGAATGTGCGTCCCTCATGCTTTGTCATGTCTTCATTCAACCATGTCTCGTTTATTGAGTCTGCATCTTGCTCGGATTCTGGTTCGGATTCTTGTGAGGATGGATCAAACAG
Source organism: Ilex paraguariensis (assembly GCA_963454935.2). Lineage (NCBI taxonomy): Eukaryota > Viridiplantae > Streptophyta > Magnoliopsida > Aquifoliales > Aquifoliaceae > Ilex > Ilex paraguariensis. Next base: position 788,226 of record CAUOFW020000870.1, read on the forward strand.
CCAAACTGCCGAGTTTAAGGGTTCCTCATCGCCTTTGCCCCATGACTTAAATCTGCCTGAAAGTCAGTTAGGTTTAGAAAATTCTCAGCTGGAGTTGAATCCAGCAAACACTTCCCAGATAGTGTCAGAAACCAGTTGTTTGCAGTCAAGTTCAGCCAGTGCAATGCGTGTGTCGTGGGAGGCCAGTAATGTTGAACAAGCAGATGAAAAGAAGCATCCCTTTCCAATGAAAGAGATATTGATTATAGAAACCAATTGGTACACGAGTCCAGAAGAGGTTGCTGGAACTCCAGGTTCTTGTGCTTCTGATATTTATCGACTCGGCATCCTCCTTTTTGAGGTCATTATTATGCGTGTCTCTCTCTCCAAATATTTAAAGCTATTGCTGTGCTTTTCCTTCTTACCTGATCTGGATGTATTACTTCTTGACAGTTATTCTGCTCATTTAGCTCGGCAGAAGATAAGAGGACAACCATGGCTAGTTTGAGACATCGTGTACTTCCTCCTCAGTTGCTACTGAAGTGGCCTAAGGAAGCTTCATTTTGTTTGTGGTTACTACACCCTGAGCCAAGTAGTCGCCCAAAATTGGAGTGAGTTTTCCTTACAACCTAGCCTTTCTACAATGCTATCTCTTTATGTATGGCCTGTGTGTATTGTGACTTAACTTTATAGTTTGGTCACCATTTTAATTATTGTTTCCTTCTTTGAGAGTGCAACATATTTGTGCATAAATACAACATATTACATTGGTATTTTTAGCATCTCTGCTGGCATCCAACATCTTATATCCAAAATTTTGTGAGTTCTCATGTTGATCTGATGAAAGCAGTATACTTCAGAGGATCTCAGAGACCAGTTATAGCAAAGTCCATATTATGGCTGTTTGCAGATTATATAAGTTTTTGGCAGTTACATGCTGCTAATTGTTGTTTTTCTTATCTTCCTTGCAACCATTTCAATGCGGTTGATGTCCAATAAAAAAATTTTGGAATCCTAAATCTGTTGTTTTCAGACTTCCCCAACTTTTTTGAAACAAAACCTGAAAAGGGAAGTAAATAAAAAAAAAGGGGGGTAGAAAAAAAAAAGACCTTTTGCTTGCCTCCGGCTGGTTTGAAAATGGTCAGCGGGGTGGTGAAGTTTCTAGGTGGGGATCCATGCATCGGCTTAGCCCCCAACGCCCAAAAGTAGATACAGACGGGCACTTTTATATATATCACGTGTGTGCTGGCTGCTGCGTAACTACTAGATTAGGATGAACCAGTTTTCATGATTCATCCCTTAAGTAGTCAGTCCGTAAACTATACTGAGTTGTGCTCAGAGAAAGAGTGAATTACCTTCCGAAGCTTTGAGCAGATACAAGTTGGCAGATGCTTTTTATTGTTGGCCAATACACTGATGAAGAATAATATTTATCCCTTCCAGAATCCACCTTCTGATGCCACACCAAGATAGTGATTTCAGGTTTCAATCATTGGGACAGAATTAGCTCAGTTAAATGATTTGCAATTTGTAGTTCTCTCCGCAGCTCTCTTTGAAAGCAGCCGCAATACTTCACAAATGTAAGAAGGAAATGCATAGGCACCTTGCTGTATAAAAGGAATTGCTTCAGCCTATGGAGTCTTGGTGCATTGATAATGTGGTATGGCAGGGAATGCTTTAAAGTATATGTACATTTTGTTTCCTTCCTGATTTGTGCTTCCTTGGCCAAACTGTTGCAGCTTTGTTCTTGACCTACTCGTGTCTATTGGTAGATCAATTTCATTGTGGTAGGAGTGTGAAGAGTACATGAGGAAAGTGTATTCTGAGTTACCTTGCTACTTATAGTAGGGATGCTGAGTCATATGGTCTTACTTCTTAGAGTAACTTTGCTTGCCATTTCAGGAAAAGTGTTTGTTAGGATGGTAATGGTAGAAGTCAGTGCTAAGAATGTATAGTGGAAATGAATGCATACATAGTCTTAGTTTTCTGGTGACAGTTTCCAAATTGTTGTTTTGTAATGGAAAAAGGATTAAGTTTGTGCTATAAACTTTCAAATTTACCTCGGCACATTCCACCTTCATTAATTTTGATTTCCTTGAGGTTAACTGTTCATACTCATTGCTGCTCTTGCCATGTATAAAAGTGAGCTGTTGCAAAGTGACTTTCTTAATGAACCGAGAGAAAGACTAGAAGAGCGTGAAGCAGCAATAGAGCTTAGAGAAAGGATAGATGAGCAGGAGTTGTTGCTGGAATTCCTTTTGCAGATGCAACAAAGAAAACAGGAAGCTGCGGATAACTTGCATGACACCATTTCCTTCATTTCTTCAGATATAGAAGAAGTTTCAAATCTCCAAACAGTGCTTAAGAAAAAAGAAGGTTCAAGCCCAGAACTTGGAAAGGATTTTGCTGCAGGTTCCCATTCAAGGAATATTATTGACAATGATGACTCTAGTAGCTCTGGATCCAGGAAACGGTGCAGGCCTGGGCTTCAAGTTCATAATACGGAGGAATCTCATGATCATCAAGATGAGGATAAGAAATCAGGGATACCCACAGAACATCAAGGAAGCATTCTTTCTCAAAGTTCTCGATTGATGAAGAACTTTAAGAAACTTGAGTCAGCTTATTTTTTGATGAGACACAGGGCAATCAAACCAACAGGGAAGCCACCTAGACATTCTGCAATTAGTGAGGGTAGAGGATCAATTGTTGCAACTGAAAGAAGTTCTGTCAATAACTTGTCGTCGAAGGAGCATTATGGCAGTGGTGGACAAAGTGGATGGATAAATTCAATCCTGGAGGGGTTCTGCAAATATCTGTCCTTTAGTAACTTAAAAGTTAAGGCAGACTTGAAGCAAGGGGACCTTTTAAATTCTTCCAACCTCGTATGCTCTCTGAGTTTTGACCGTGATGGAGAATTTTTTGCCACTGCTGGTGTAAACAAGAAGATCAAAGTGTTTGAATATAATGCAATCTTAAATGGAGATCGTGATATCCATTATCCTGTAGTTGAAATGAGTAGTAGATCTAAGCTAAGCAGTATATGTTGGAATGGCTATATCAAAAGCCAGATTGCTTCAAGTAATTTTGAAGGTGTTGTGCAGGTATGCCAAGACCTTTATATAATCTGCTTTTTACATCTATTCCCTATTAAAAGATCAGTTGGCTTATATAGACCTTCTTCAGGTATGGGATGTTACAAGAAGTCAAGTATTCATGGAAATGAGAGAGCATGAAAAGCGTGTGTGGTCTGTCGACTTCTCACTAGCAGATCCAACAATACTGGCCAGTGGAAGTGATGATTGTTCTGTTAAGCTCTGGAATATCAATCAGGCAATTCTATTTTTGCACTTGGTGGATGTCAGCTTTGAAAATAAACGTACTGCAGTCATCTAGTTACTGCTGCTCACTATATTCGATTCAGGATGTGTAATTAGTTCTTTTTCTTACATGGGTTGCTACTGCAGGGTGTAAGTGTTGGTACCATCAAAACAAAGGCCAATGTCTGCTGTGTTCAGTTTCCCTCGGATTCTGGTCGTTCTGTTGCCTTTGGTTCAGCAGACCATAAGATATATTATTATGATCTCCGTAACTCAAAGATGCCTCTATGCACATTCATTGGACACAACAAAACTGTGAGTTACATCAAGTTTATAGATTCAGCGAATCTTGTGTCGGCATCCACGGATAACACACTGAAGCTTTGGGATCTGTCGATGTGCACATCCCGGGTTCTTGATTGCCCTCTCCAGTCATTCACAGGCCACATGAATGTAAAGGTACATTCTTGGGTTTTGTCATTAACATTCATTACGTATCGGAATAAGCAAGTATAAAACAACTGTGGTTGCTGTTCTAAGCATCACTCTCAATACAGGGTGTATTGTTATTAACTTTAAGTTAGAGGAGATGGCTTCCACATACTGAGAGTTAGCATATTTAGAATTTATCCATGCAAACTATCAAAGTTTTCACTTGCAACGTTGGTCAATTTTAGAAAATGTTCTCTTGATCGAGTTTTCCTTTTCTTTTCTTTTGTTTTTTTTGTTTTTTTTTTTTTGGGGGGGTGGGGGTTGGGTTCCTTCTTGTTTGGGGGATGGGTTCATGTGACTGTGTTTAAGCACAGGAAAATAAAAAATCCTGGAATGGACTAATATTCAATGAGGTTACAGTTATTCAAAATCAGTAACCTATAGAGTCTCTTGTGATAAATTGAGGATAATTAGAAAAAAAAATCCTAACATAGATTCCCAAAATTTCACCAAGTGTACACTGCCCACTTACATTATGCAGCAGAAACGAACCTAAACCTCTCCGCTTTCGGCTTTCAGTGCTTGAACTCTGGGAACCTCAATATTTTTAAGTGTTCTTTTGAAGGAAAGTTCATAAAAATAGTAACTAGTTTTGTCTAGTAAAAAGAAAAAGAAGTTGCAGATGAGAAGCATTAATTAGTCTTCACCCCCAACTTTAACGTGAAAACAAGGATAAGTACTTTACATTAGCTACATTGTCGTGAATACCCAGAATGTGAATAAATGGCAAGCCTCCTATTTTTAAATAATTATAAACTAATAGTACGCACCGTGTCGGTAACGGGGGTGCATGAATTTGTTCACTTATGTGCATATACTGGCATACTGTGAGTTTATGGTGCACAAGAAAAAATTATTACCATATGCCATTAACAACAATCAAAGCACTTTAGGAAATTTATGGAAAATGTTGTCAAATACATTTTCTCAGACCCATTGTTGGACTCACTACAGAACTATTTATATCTTGACTTGGTGCTTGTTGGCCGAATTTGATATTGACAATTTACGTGCAAGTATACAGGATCAACAAGTAATAAAGTGATAAGTAGAGTATCGTTCCCACGGAGAATTATTACTAATAACTTTCAAGTACTAACTTTATATCAATTCAATTTTATTTAAATAATTGGAATTGAACTATGAAATTACTAATTGAAAACTAAATCTAAACTTAATAATCAATAGTTGAATTTACCGGATAAAAGAAGTTAAGATTACAACTTCCCCTAATGCTTCGTATAAATCTTTCCACTCTCTTTTCAGTTAATTAATCAAAATAAGTTGTTAACTAAGAACTCAAAGTTATTTATCAAACCTCTTCCGATAGTTAGATAAAGTTATCTCTCCCAATTGAATTACTATATTCCTATGCAAAATAAGTTGGAATAGATTCATTAAGTTCAAACTCTCATAAAAGTTACACACGACATATAGGTATATTCCTATCCTATACACAAACCCAACAATTCAATCCTAAGAAGAATTAACTAAACGCATGTCATCATATTCAGATCTATCCCTAGAATTCATCTCCCAATTTCATCTAAGGAATCAAATTAATTGTTGGCCACACAATCATATATTAAGCACCAAATATAACAAATAAATTATGTAAGATCAATAGAACTAGAAACGAGAGTAGATTAATTTAACTAGACATAGGTTCCGTTGCAATCTTAATAATAAATTAGTTCATAACGTAATTGAAAAACATCGTTCTCATATTAAACAACATCTTAGAAAATCAAGAAATAAAAGTAAAAGAAAAGAATAAAAACTTAGATGCAATCTTCAATCCTTCTCTAGCCTTCAAGTCCAATCTTCTTCGTGCTGATTCCTTCGATTCTTGTCTTCAATTTTCTTCCAATTCCTTGGCTTTTCCAGATGTTTTCAGCCCCCAAAAGTCATAACATCTCATCTCCACACAAACCCTAGCATATATGTAGCTTTAGAGTCCAATTTCGGGTCAAAAACAAGTCAAAATTCGCGTCACGGACCAACACAAGCGCGGGGGGCTGAAAAGGTGCCGAAAAAGCGCTGCTTGGACAGAATGTGAGCGCAGGGGCGCTGGAACAGCGCTGCCCCCTTTCAAGCCTTCAGCTCCTTTGTTGTTTAGTCTTCAAAAATCTAACATTTAAGCTCCAAATTGACCTTGTTTCCTTTCAAATGATCTTGTTTGCTTCCAAATAATGATTTCTTCCAAATAACTTCAAAACACAATAAACAAATAAAAAGAAACATAAAATAATTAAAAACTTGCAATTTCATCAAGTCGAAAGTACTCAATTCGTAGGTATAAAACCCACTCATCAGTGCTTTTGAACAAAATCATCAACAACTGCTCAATTAGGTTTTTTAGTCATAATGAATTCAACTAGGTCTTTTCTCAAGTTTTTTTGGTAATTGCAAATTGCAACTGGTGTGTGTAATATCCCCCGATTATAGAGTTATTCCATATTTTCAAAGTGTCGATGATGGTTTGGAAAACTCAGGAAAAAACTCGTTGATTTGTTTACATTGTTATCCTTATTGTTAGTCCTGTTTTTTAATTCAGATATCAACAACTTGTGACAATCTGCTCATGCTGAACATATATCTAACAGCTGATGCATTATTCTTTGTTCCAGAACTTTGTTGGTTTATCTGTATCTGAGGGATACATCGCGACAGGCTCAGAAACCAATGAGGTACTTATAAGTTTTACATTGCTATTGACTATACAATTTGGAACCTACCTTTTTTTTGGCTCATTTATATTCTTACAAAATGGTGACAGAAAAATGGTTTTGGTGTCTCTCATTCGTGGAAAATGTGTAACAATAGATGATTTATTAAGAATTAGTCCGATAAAGAAAATAAGGGCGCAAAGGTTCTGGAAAAATATGGTTCCTCATGACTGCTAGAAGGATACAAATGAACCAAGTGGAACCAAATAGTAAGCTGTTTGATCTTGGAAAGAATTTCTCTCAAATTGCCTTAATCAAGTCCAAATCAATTAGGCTAACTCAACCTTAGTTCAGACCCACCTTTGAAGCATGGATATTTCTAGAAGTTCATATCAGTAAATTATCCATACTTGGTATCGATTCTCTTAGGATACTTGTGCATAAATGTCTTATTCTTGTATATGTATTAACTTCAAGGAAAAAAAACTGTAACAGATACCCAATACTAGAATATGAAAGGTGTATCACACTTCTTTGAAAGAACAAGATTGTTTTGGGTGCTTAAACTATGTCTCAGAGAACAAGAATTGAGATATAGTTTCATCGTTCTTCTTTTACAATGAGACATCGAATTGGGATTAAATGAGGCAAGTTGTGCTGAATCTGGTCTCAAGTCAAAATTGATCCAGCACAAACTGATTTTTGTCTCTTGGGAATTTAATATTGTGGCTTAGTAACTTTGAATCTTATAGATTTTGAGAAGAAGATTGTTGTAATATGTTTATATCAAGACAAACAATTATGATTTTTGTGTCTACGTATGTCTCTGTGCACATATATAGAAAGATTATACCCATTCATATGATGCTATATTATCCTCAACATTTTCATATTCTATCTTTTTTGATCTTTTTCGCATAATGTTCTTGCTGCATTCTGTTTCCCTCTTCCATTCTTGATCTCTCTCCACACAGTTAGGCCGAACTTTTTGACTCATCTCAGCTAAGGCTTCAAGACTGTCAAGAGTAGGCAGCTGATTAGTCAATGCAGGAAAGGTGGAGGCAATGTAGATGATATATTTTGTTATGGTGATATTTTTGTCCAAATCAAAATTTTAGGCGATAGATATGCATAGGATTCCTAAAAAATGCTTTGGGTGAGGTGCCACTCCTATCAGCTAAAGTTCACTTTGCATGGTGAACTGGTTTTACTCTTGCCTGCCTCATATGCTGGTTCTAGTCTGCCCATCACAAACTACTTCTGGGTAGTGCTGTAGGCCTTTTTGAGTTTTTGGATGCACGTCTTTTGTTCCTACTCCTTGTCAGTGTCAAAGGGACAAGCTTACCTTCCCTTGTACAAAAATTAGTTGGACATAAAATCATTTGCAGGTCATATATCCTCGCATCTGGAGTGGCCCTTCTTTTCTGGGTCAGTATTCGGAATGTGCTTAAAGTTACTTTTAATAATGCATCCTGCCATGCTAGCCAGTGGCAAGTATATCCAAGGAGATTATGGCTGCTTGAGGTCAGATCATTTGCTTAAGTGAACTCGGACATTTTGCCCAGGCTCATTTTGGGAACACTTGAGATAGTTGTGAATGAAAAGGGATTCTCAAATTAAGAGTAGAACTCCGTATATATATCCAAAAATAATACAGAGTGACTTAAACATCCTTGTAGTTTAGGCAAAATATAAAAATCATAGTAAGGGTAAAAAAGGGAAAAGAAATCCTAATAAACCTAGACTATCTATACTCCAACACTCCCCCTCAAACTAGGCGCAAAAATGTCAACTAAGTCAAGCTTGACAACGGAGTCCCGAAGAATAGACAGAGTGACAGGTTTGGTAAAAACATCCGCAACTTGATCACTGGTCCCCACAAACGATGGAGTAACAAGACCACTGCTGACCTTCTCCCGAAGAAAGTGAACATCGATCTCTATATGCTTCGTTCTCTCATGTAGTACAGAGTCAGAAGCGAGCTGAATAGCAGATTGATTATCACAATATAATGTGGATGGAGAGGTCACTGAAAAACCCAACTCGTCAAGAATCGATCGTAGCCAGATAATCTCACATGTGCCAAGTGCCAATGTCCGATACTCTGCCTCTGCGGACGAGCGGGAGACAACTGCTTGCTTCTTGCTCTTCCAAGAGATAAGATGAGTCCCTCGAAAAGCACAGAAACCCGTAGTAGATCGACCATCACATGCTCCCCCATAATCTGAATCTGAATAACAGGCTAGAGAACCGGTCTGAGATCCTGATGCATAAAACAACCCAAGTCCAGGACAAGACTTGAGGTACCGAAGAATATGATAAACTGCATCAAGATGAGGCTGACATGGCCTATGCATGAACTGACTAACTCGGCTGACTGCGAATGAAATGTCCGGCCTAGTATTGGCTAAGTAGATAAGTCTACCTACCAATCTTTGATAAACTGTCGGATCTTTCAACTCCTCACCTTCAGCAGTAAGCTTCAGGTTTGGAATCATAGGTGATGATGCCGGTTTGCACCCCAACATCCCAGTGTCTGAAAGAAGATCCAAAACATACTTTCTCTGAGAAAGAACAATACCTCTGCTTCTACGGGCAACCTCAATCCCAAGAAAGTATCGCAGAAATCCAAGATCCTTCACATCGAAGGCCTTCCCAAGGTCTATCTTGACCTGCGCAGTCCCAGAAACATCATCACCAGTAATAATAATATCATCAACATATACCAGAAGGATGACACACTGTCCAGAAGTATTCCGTCGAATAAAGCAGGTATGATCAGAATGACACCTGGTGAACCCCAATCGTATGACTACATCACTGAAGCGAGAGAACCAGGCTCGTGGCGACTGTTTCAGTCCATAAAGAGACTTACGCAGTCGACATACCTTTCCAGCATACTCCCCCTCACCACGAAAGCCCGGTGGTGCATCCATATAAATAATCTCGTCCAGATCACCGTGAAGAAACGCATTCTTCACATCTAATTGATGAAGAGGCCAAGAGTACTCCGCAGCCAGAGAAATAATTAACCGAACAGTAGTCAATTTTGCCACAGGGGCAAATGTAGCACCAAAATCACGACCTGGTACCTGAGTAAAGCCCTTCGCCACAAGTCTAGCCTTGTAACGATCAATAGTACCATCCGCAAGAAACTTCAGGGTGTAAACCCAGCGACAGCCAACAGGCTTCACCCCTGAAGGTAAGGAGACAAGATCCCATGTATGATTACGCTGAAGAGCGTCCATCTCTGTCTGCATGGCAAGAACCCACTGGGGCTCCCGCATAGCTTCCGAAATAGAGCGAGGAACCAGCGTATCTGATAAGGCCATAGTATAAGCTCGAAATGTGGGAGACAGATTACCATAAGAAACATAAGCAGAGATCGGATATAAAATCTTGGCGGTCCAACCATATCGATCAACTGGACGGCGATCACGCCTTGGATAACGACGCCCTAAATCACCATCCTCTACTGATAATATCTTATCAGGTAAAGTAACTGGCTCAGCACCTGTAATCTCATCAGTACTAACAACAGGTGCATCAATATGCTCAACAAACTGAGAAGTATTACCTGCATCGCCTGAGGTAGAGGGGATATCAGCAGGGTGATGAGAGCGAGGACAACGAGCATACACCTGCAAAGGAAGAGAGACTGGTAACTCTGTACTGACAGGGATGAGTGACTCCTTTGGAGGAAAAACGGATGACCCTGTAGGGATAGTGATCAATGACTCTGACTCTTGTGGTAATGGAAAATCAAAGGGAGTATCATCAACTGGAGGGGCAGACAAAGGACTGAAAGGAAAATAAGGAATATGCTCAAGAAAGGTAACATCTAGACTGTGATACATACGACGCCTAATAGGATCATAACATCGATACCCCTTAGATTGATGACAATAGCCCACAAAGATACAACGAATCGCTTTATCATCAAGTTTATGACGAGTAGGAGACCGATCCTGAACAAAACATGTGCATCCAAAAACACGAGGGGGGACCGGAAAAAGTGTCCGCTCAGGAAATAAGACCTGTAAGGGAGCCTTATGCTGAAGAACACGACTCGGCGTACGATTGCACAGAAAGGTAGAAGTCAAAACAGCAAAATGCCAATAAGATTTTGGTACCCTCATGCCTCTAAGCAGACAACGTACCATCCCTATCAAACTCCTATTTTTCCTCTCAGCAACACCATTTTGCTCAGGAGTATATGGACAAGTGAGTTGCTGAAGGATACCCTGAGAAGAAAGGTGAGACACTAAAGCATCAGACACATATTCTTTGGCATTATCCGAACGAAGAGCACGAACAATGACATCGAATTGTGTCTTAATCATCTGTAAAAACTGAGTGATTATAGGGAGCACATCAGACTTCCTATGCAAAAGGTAGACCCAAGTACAACGGGTATGATCATCTATAAATGTCACATAATATCTGGCACCTGACAGAGCAGTAACGGGAGAGGGTCCCCAAATATCAGAGTGTATTAGGTCAAATGGCTTGGGTGACTGGTGCATGCGAGGAATATAATTGGCCCTAACATGTTTTGATAGGGAACAGATAACGCAATCAAGTTTACCACCAACACAAGCATTACTCAAAGCAGGAAACAACATACATAAATATTTAAAATTTGTATGTCCAAAACGGTCATGCCACAATTGAACAGTTTGTGACGAAAAATCATAACGACAACTACTAGGTAAAATACTAGCATGCAAGCTAGGAACAGAAAAAGACAAAGCAGGTGCAGGTGAAGGAATTGGTGAAACTGGAGATGGATTGCCAAGATAATACAGTCCATCTTTCTCATGTCCCTTGATAATAATCCTCCTGGTACTCAGGTCCTGCAAATAACACGAATCAGATAAGAATACAACCGCACAGTGAAAATCTCTGGCTAACTGATGTACAGATAATAGATTCATGGCCAACTTTGGCGCATGAAAAACCGAATGTAATGTAAGGCCATCTGGGAGACGGACTGTACCCCTACTAACAATAGGGGCATGTGTTCCATCTGCTAACTGAACCTGTGTATGTAATGGCTCGTCAAAAGTGGTGAAGTGATGGGCCTCACCTGTCATGTGACCATTCGCACCCGAGTCCAACATCCAAAGGGGAGATGAACTGGCACAAGCGTGAAAGGCACGAGATATACCTGTAGTGGTGACAGCAACAGTAGTCAGACTCTGAGAAGTCAGAGCAGACATAAGTATATCTAATCGGGAAGTGATAGCATCCATATCACTTTGCCAAGGAGGAGCAGTAGCAGGAGTGGCGGTAGTTGGCGGTGGTACCTCAGCAATAGCAACAGTACGGCTGCGAGAAGGTAGCTTAAGCTCTGGATGGAGCTTCCAGCAAGTAGCCCTGAGATGTCCTGGTCGGCCACAATAATCACATTGACGGGAATCCCCCCGTCTGCGCTGATCTGGGGCGCCCTGACGGCGTTGGTCTGAGAGTTGCCTATCCCTGACTAAGGATCCTGAACGGGACCCTACAGCAGCTGCAAGGGCCATCTGGTCAATCGAAGGAGGCAAAGCTGCAACTGGAAGTGATGCAATACGGACTCGACGCTCATGCTGCTCAATCATCCCATACACCTCATAAAGAGAAGGAAGTGTCAACATCGACAAGATCTGAGAACGAGGTCCCTCAAACTCATCACGAAGCCCCATAAGGAACTTGTGAATCCTATCCTCTTGCTCTCGAGTATGCAAGAATGCTGCTCCCTCGGGCTCTATCTTCGGAATAGCAGCAAGAGGACGTAGAGACTCATACTCAAGCTAGCGCCGGGTCAAATAGCCATAATAATCCTGAACGGTTATATCTCCCTGTCGAGCATATGAGAGCTCCTGAGAAAGCTCATAAACACGAACTCCCCGTCCTGACTGAGAATACATCTCTGATAATGCGTTCCATAGCTTCGGAACAGAGCTATGAAACTGGTGGATCCTGCAAACAGAGGGCTCCATTGAGCCAAATAACCATCCAAGAATGGCACAGTTTTCAGAGAACCATGCAGAATATCCAGGGTCGGCATCAGCTGGCTTTGGGTGAGATCCCGTCAGCCAACCAAGCTTCCCTACACGGCCTAAGAAAAGCTGGAATGAGCGTGACCACTCAGCGAAGTTACGACCATTCAACAACTGTGCCGTAACTTTTTGAGAGATCATGCCTGGTAATGCTGGTAATGCAACTGTGCTAGTAGGCACTGTATACTGGTCAAACATAAAAGTGGAAGTACCCATAGATGTCTCAACGGTAGAGGTGTCAACAATAGGGTTCTCAAGTCCCTCAGTAGTAGCCATATCAACAACAATACTAGGGCACCCGTGACAGAAAAATAACTCTAAGATAAATAGAGGAATAAAATAAGGGAGAACAATATACCTTCAGTCGAACAGTAGCGATAAATAGGGAAGGTCCAAAAAACTCCCAAATAATCAAGTCACGGTGCCCAGAAATCTAAAATATATAAATAAGTGATCTACTGCATCAAGAGCAAATCAACAACCCCTCATAAAAAAAATCCTAAATATAACAGTGGGTTGGGTTTAGTATATGTTTAATGGATGGAATAAAAGCAATCAGTTGGTTTGAGGATGGGCAGTGGGCTGGGTTTGGATTTAATATGTATGGGTTTGGTCAGAGTATCGGGCAGTGGGCTGGGTATCGGTTTAATATGTCGGTGTGGTTTGGTATATGTTGTTTCGGCGGGGTATTGGGTATATTGATGCAGGTAGTGTATTGGGTATTGTATTGGGTATTATATTGTTGTTCGCCGCCTTGCGGGTCAGACTTACTTGGTCTGAGATGTTTGTTGCTCGGTCTTGATCCTTGGAAGTTCTGGGGATGCTTTGATGTCTGGCTGTTCGGTGTTCGGTGATTGAGTGGTTTCGCTGGGCAGTCGGTGTCGGGGATTGAGACGACTTCGCTGGTTTGGGTTTGGGCAGTCGATGATTGTTTGAGTGGTGGCTGTTTGGTGTGGTTGCTGGGTGGACGGAGTGGGATGCTTGCTGGCTGTCGGTGCTACTGGACAGTGTGGTGATTGATGGCTGGTTACTGTTGCAATGTGAAGGAGGAGCAGCGACTGGGTCTGTTTGGTTATGACGATTGGCGGAGGTTAGGGTTAGGGTTAGTGGCTCTGATACCAACTTGAGATAGTTGTGAATGAAAAGGGATTCTCAAATTAAGAGTAGAACCCCGTATATATATCCAAAAATAATACAGAGTGACTTAAACATCCTTGTAGTTTAGGCAAAATATAAAAATCATAGTAAGGGTAAAAAAGGAAAAAGAAATCCTAATAAACCTAGACTATCTATACTCCAACAGGAACACTTAACGCAAATGTGGTCAAGCCTTAACTGAGTTGAACATGTGTTCGCTGTGTGAAATTCTGGTCATCATGCTGCCTTATGCCAGCTTGCAACTGCAGTATGTTTCTGGATCAATGATACATGTCTGATGGGCAACTTTCGTGGACATTGTACTGGTATGCTTCCTAGGGAAACAATGTCCCAATCTTTTTGCACTGTATAGGGTACAATTTTTGATGTAGTGAAAAAATCAAGGGTTAAAAATTGCACAAACCTCTTGACCTTAGGTCAAATTACACAAAGATCTCGACATTTCAACAATGGCATGGGGATCTCGAAACATTTGCAATGTGTAATAGATAGGGTATGATTTTTTGACCAACAATAGTCAACCAAAATTTTATTTCAAAAACCCCAAATCAGATGTCTTTGTACCAACTAATGTCAATACCAGTAATCAAGTCAAATTTAGCTCTAAATGTCAATCAATTAATTAATTTAAATTTTCCCCATAAACAAATTTAACTAGCCATTAAGACCGGTATCACCATTACCATCTAAAACTTGTAGCTGGCTCAGCAACCCTTCAAAGAAGGGGCGGACACTCTTGTCTTTTAATCCACTATATTCTTCTTAGTTGTGGAGCATTGCGTACTTATAGCATCTATGATAAGCAAGTGAATGGGGGTGGTGTGTGGTGACCAACTCAGTTCATCAAGTCATTTTTAGCCTTAACTTCTGAATAGGAAGATTAGTACTTTACAAATAGGGGCAATTGCTTTGCACCTATTTGTTTTGATAGCCCTCTGGACACTGTATTGGAGCTTTGTAACTAGTAGCCGATTTCACATCACTAGAGTGTTTTTCTGGTGTGCAGAGCCTTAACAAGGAAGGTGTTAGGGGTTCATTGTGTTGGAAGGATGTATCATATATGCAAAATACTTATTGCAATTTTTGATGCAAATTATGCAATTAGACATAATAATAACACATAAATAAATTGGAGATTGAAAACGATCAAGGTTAGTGTTTGACATTATGTCCTGAAGATAAATTTCATCTCTACACTGGTGTTAATGGATGTCTCACAAGATACAATGATCAACACAACAAATGAAGCACGTCAATCTATATACACAATTAACCAGAATTGTGTTTCAGTATTTTTTGATATGAAGACTCCTAATAACGGATTATTGAAGTTTTAAATGCTAGCGATGTTTGTGCATATTTATAGGAAGACTGGTGACTGATGAGAACTGTCACCATGCAAGCAGATGCAACTAGAAGACGACTTAGATGCATGTCCATTCATGAATAGATACTAAATCACGTCTTGTTGGAAAGAACGCAAGTCCGGACGAAGTAATCTTTTTGCCATATTTGCAACACCCGCTTCTAGATGCATGAAATGTGTTCGAATATAAGTTTAATGTTTTCAATTTTTAGTAATTGGGATGCATCCGGATGGAGGAAATTCGAATTTGGAACCGGTGGTATGAATTTTAAATTTCAAGGGATAAAAATTCAAAATTGGGTAAGAAATTAAAGATCTATTTAGCAAACAAATTTTATCCAAAAAGATAAAGTTAAATCATACCCATATCCAAGCTTGTCTGGGTCAAGGCAGAGTGGCTTCACAA
Source organism: Ilex paraguariensis (assembly GCA_963454935.2). Lineage (NCBI taxonomy): Eukaryota > Viridiplantae > Streptophyta > Magnoliopsida > Aquifoliales > Aquifoliaceae > Ilex > Ilex paraguariensis. The sequence goes on from CAUOFW020000870.1 coordinate 803,660, forward strand.
ACGTGTGCTCAAACTTAAGCCCATTTAGGGTTTTTCCCGTCCACAAAAATGAGGTGTCCCTTGGGACTCAACCCTTGGAACAAACTTGGAGTATATATATTCTCTTAAGATTTTTTGCCCAACTAATGTGGGATTGATATTAAATCCCACATGTGTTGAACTCTATTTTCAAGGTTTAAGAGGGTTACTTTGGAGTCTATTTTCTCTTTTACTCAGTTTGAGCTAGTTACTAACTACGTTATTCTTCTCACGAATTAGAACATAAACCCATGAAAATTTACTCAAAACAATGAGTGGAAGTTGACAAAAAATTAGATTTTTGACCCAAAAGTTATGTTTTGTCCAACACATCGTTGGGTCAATAATGCTAATCCTTCTATTTTGCTTCTATAGCAGGAAGAAAGGAAGAAAACATGAAGCGTGTCTTGGTTGATAGAGTAGTTAGCATATTTAGTCTTAGGGGTAGTGTAGTCATTTGTTTTTTTTTTTTATGTTGTCCTACTATATAAGGGCCTCTAGTACATATTTTTTTGGAGATGCAAAGATGACGTCAGCGAGATGCAAAGATGATGTCGTGTTGATGTCATTATTCTTGACCAGACGAGGGTCCTTCCAGACTCGATTTTACGTGGGCAATATCGTGGTATGCTTGGTTTTTGATTTCGTGGCCATTGGATAGAGTTTTTCAATTTTTAAATGTTTTTTAAAAAAATTTTGGATCTATTTTTGTATTCGTGATTTGGGACTGATATCTTCGAAATTTTTGCTTCAAATTAAGTCTAAAAGGTGCGATTAGGAGGATTAGATGGTTGGTTGTGTGGTTTGAAGACATTTGATTGGATTTGGTGTGATTTGGAGGTTTTTGGGACTATCATTATTGTTGACATCAAGAACAGTGACCGAAAGTCCAGTATTTGGCTGTGTTTGGCCTTTTTTTGCTTTTGTTGGTTTGTTTGTAATCTCTTGTGCTTTGGGTCTTCTTCCCTTGCTTCTACTTTGGTTGTTTGTTGTTGCTGGTTGTTTCTGCTTTGGTTGTTTATTGGTTGTTAGTTTCAGCTATTGTTATTTTGTTATTGTTTGGCTGAGATTTTGGTTTGCATATATTGGGCTTTAGGGTATTTGATTTTGGTATTATTTGATACGAGCATTGACCTTTTTGTTATGGCAAGTGAAAACTGTGATTCTCTTCAGGCCATCAGTGTCAAATTAAAAGGTGAAAATTATACATATTGGGTTTTATGTTATGAACACTTGGGAAATTAACAATTCTAAAATCATCACTTGGATTAACAACTATCAGACCATTGATGTTCATTTGACTAACTTTAACACAACCAAAGAGATTTGAGATTATTTGACTTTATTGTTTGTTTAGTTTAATTTTGCAAAGAGATATCAGTTTGAGCATGAAATTTTAGTTGCACGTTAGTGTGACTCAGTTATGATTGGATATTAGGATCAGTTAACACTTGTTGAACCCCCGGAATTGAGTACTCATATGGTATATCACACTTTTAGAGAAGAGTAATAGTTGGTGCAATTTTTTATGGCCCTTAAAGATGACTTTGAGGAATTTCATGGTTCTAGTCTCCATCATAACCCACTTCCCTTAGTTGATGTAGTAACGAATGTGCTTCTAATTGAAGAAGTCCGTCTTAAGATTCTTTTCGAGAAATGTCTTATTCCATTGCCTAATCAAATTGTATTGAATATGCCTCCCAATGTGACTTCTCATTCACAAAACAAATATCAGGGTTGAGCAGCTTCAGATGATTGTAGTTTCTAACATGAGAAGGGCCGGTGGAAGACTCGAAGCTCCATGTTCTCGAAGTTGTTGCTTCTACAGTTGATTTGTCTTCGTTTCGTTTGAGTTCACAGTCATCTAGTTTTTATTTGTGACATTCTTACCTTGGTCATGTGTGGGTGTCCAACGTATCGGGTTGATTTCGAGCTTGTGTCGAAAATATCAAAATCCAAACTTGACATGTTTAATAATTGTGTCGAGATGTATAAACACTGACCTGACCTGACCATTAAACGGGTTACCAGAACCCTACCTGTTTAACTTGTTTAATAAACATGTCATTTTTGGGTTAACACACATAACATGATCTGTTTAACTTGTTTAACACACATAATACAGACTTGTTTAACACACACAACCTGTTTTTACACCAATTCATTACCATTAAATACATCATTCAATCATTTATCCAAAATTTTAAATAATTTTTTTACAAATAACATATCACATCTCATCAATGAAATTAACTAAAATACATTCAAGTTTTAACCCAAAAATTAAAACAAAAACTATACTAGTATACTATCATAATAATGTTAAGAACTATATTGTCAATTATCGTAGTAGAAGTAACAATATTTAGACCACACAAGTCATATATAATAGGCAAACTATATTGTCATAAATGGATTAAACGGGTCTACAATGGGTTATGTTGGGTTTGTGTTCAAATCATATCAAGTTAAAATTAGGTTGACCTGATTTTGATATAAACTCGACATGATTTTTTTTCGTGTTTAAGCGTGTTAACCTGTTTTAATTAATTAACTCGTTTAATTTCACGTTCGACCCATTAATTTCGTGTTGTGTTTCCATGTCGTGTCGAAAATTGACAGTCTTATGTCTCATTCTCGTTTGAAATTTTTAGTTTCTACTAGTAGTCTGGGAAGTTTAGAGTGTCATGACATTTTTGATTGTAATTGATGCAAGTTAGCTAAATTTACTTCATTACCTCTCAATAAGAGTTTTAGTAGTTCTCATGCACTATTTGATCTTGGTCATTCTGATATATGGGGTCTTGCTCCTATCCCTACACAAGGAGGGTGTAGATATTTTGCTTCCTTTATTGATGATTATAAAAGGTACCGTTGGGGTATTTGATGACACGTCGATCTGAATTGTTTTCTATTTTCATTGTTTTTTGTGTTATGGTACACACAGAATATTCCTCTGTTATTAAATATTTTCGATGTGATTGGGAGGTGAATACATTTTTGGTGAATAAATTTTCACTTCATTTCATGATTTGTTAAAATTTGATGGTATTTTGTATCAATTTTCTTGTACTGGCACACCTGAACAGAATGGTGTTGTTGAGAGCAAGCACCATCACATTGTTGAGACAACAAGTTCTCTTTTATTGTTAGCAAAGGTCCCTAGCTCCTTTTGGGGGGAAGTAGTGTTTACAACAGTTCATTTGATCAACTGCATTCCTACTATTCTCACATTTGGTGTCTCTCTATTTAAAAAATTGTGTAATAAGCCACTTAATTATTTTTCATTACGTGTGTTTTGTTATACTTATTTTGTTTTGCTCTTTAGTGTTTTTCATACTAAATTCACCGAACGCTCAACTTTGTGTTTTTCTTAGTTATGGTGAGGGTAAAAGGGGTATTGTTATGATCCTATTACTCACAAATTTTATGTAACTCATCATGTTGGCTTTATGGAGCATGTCCTTTTCTTTTCCATTCCATCTAGTTATTCATTTCTGGATCAGTTTGATCTTTTTTATATTGATCCTTTCCCATTATGGTTCCCTCGGATAAATATGTTGGTAATATCACTATGTCTAATTTGTCATCTTCCTCCTCTGATATGTCTGTTACTTGTCCCCCTGTTATGTATACTTATGCTTGTGGGAATTTTGATGTCTCTTCTATGAATGGGGTGCCTCTTCCTTCTTCTCTTGTCCCTATATCAGGTTCTGACATTGTGAATCATGCTCACTGCTATCCTCAGTGCTCTTGGAAGTGTCTGGATAGGTTTGCCGCCTTTAATTTTTGTTATTTTTTTGATTTTTGTTCCTTTCTCCTTTTTATTTACTCTCTGTCTGAACTCACCTCTTATAAGGAGGGTATACTTGATCTTCTTAGACAATTGGTTATTGATGAAAGGCTACTTGCCTTACGTAAGGCCCCGGCATAGGAGTTGATATCTTTACCATCATGCAAACGCACCATTGATTGTAAATGGGTTTATAAGATTAAAACCAAATGTGAAGATTTTGTGGAAAAGCATAAGGCTCAGTTAGTGGCTAAGGGGTTTGCTCCAGAGTATGGCTTAGATTATCATGAGATTTTTGCTCTTGTTGCTAAGATGACCTCTGTTCATATAGTCATTGCAGTAGCTGCTATTCACAATGGAGTTTGTCTAGAATGGATGTGAAAAATGTTTTTCTCAATAAAAATTTATTTGAAGTAATTTTTATGATACCTTTTGGATTATCTCATTGTCTGGGTCAAGTCTGTAGACTTCACAAGGCTTTATATGGTCTTAAACAAACTCCCAGGGCTTGGTGTGCCAAGTTTTCATCAGTTATTTGTAACTTGGGTTGTCGTGCTAGTGATCATAATCCTACTCTATTTTTGTGGTCCACTTTCGTAGGTTCCATCATCCTTTTACTTTATGTTGATGATATGATTCTCATAGGTGATGACACTACTGGTATACGATCACTGAAAAATCAATTGCAGACTCACTTTGAGATAAAAGACTTGGGTTCGTTTTGTTAATTTTTGGGAATTGAGGTTATTTCTTCTCCCAAAGATTATTTTCTATCTCAGTTCAAGTATGCCTTAGATGTTATTTAGCGAGTTGGTTTATCAGACAATTGGAGAGTTGAGACCACTTTAGAGCTCAATGTTCAATATTGTTTCTCTGACGGTCCTTCGTTGTTGATCTTATCCTTCACTGCACTATTGTTAGGAGTTTTGTATATCTTATAGTTACTTGCCTAGATATTTCTTATGTTCATATTGTTAGTTAGTTTGTCGCCTTACCTACCACTATTCACTAGACTGTTATTCTTCACATTATTCGTTATCTTTGAGGTACTCTACATTAGAGTCTATTTTTTCCTTATTCCTCTTCTATGGAACTCAATGCTTACTAAGATGTAGCCTAGGCTAGTGACTCTATAGATTGACTAGAGATATCTATGAGTCAAAGAGATACACAAACTGAGTGTAGAGCCTGGTATATATAGCTAAACAAGAATACAGAATGACCTAAACATCCCTCTGGTCTAGGTAAGACATAAAAGTCATAGTAAGGGGAAAAACCTAATAAACTAGACTAACACTCCCCCTCAAGCTAGACGCAAAAATGCCAACTAAGCCAAGCTTGACAACGGAGTCCTAGAGAATGAATAGAATGATAGGTTTAGTGAAAACATTCGTAACTTGATTATCAGTTCCCACAAACGACAAAGTGACAATACTACTGTCGACCTTCTCTCGAAGAAAGTGAATATCAGTCTTTGTGTGTTTTGTCCTCTTGTGTAGCATAGAGTCAGAAGTGAGTTAAATACATATCGATTATCACAATACAATGTAAATGGAAAAGTCATTGAAAATTCCAACTCGCCTAGAATCGATCATAGTCAGATATTCTCACACGTACCAAGTGTCAATGTCCGATACTCTGTCTCTACTGATGAGCGGGAGACAACTGTTGCATGTTGCTCTTCTAAGAGATAAGATGAGCTCTCAAAAATCATAGAAGTTTGTAGTAGATCAATCGTCACACGCTTTCTAATAATCTAAATCTGAATAACAGACTAGAGAACTGATCTAAGATTCTGATGCATAGAACAACACAAGTCTAGGACAAAACTTGAGGTACCAAAAGATATGATAAACTGCATCCAAATAAGACTGACATGGTTTGTGCATAAATTGATTAACTCGGTTGACAGCAAAATGAAATGTCTGACCTAGTGTTGGTTAGGTAGATAAATTTATCAACCTCCGATAGACAGTCGGATCTCTAAAATCCTTACCTTTAGCAATAAGCTTCAGGTTTGAAATCATGATTGTTGATGTCGGCTTGCACTTTAGCATCCTAGTGTTTGAGAGAAGATTTAGAACGTACTTCCTCTGAGAAAGAACAATATCACTACTGTTATGGACAAACCTCAATTCCAAGAAAGTATTGTAGAAATTTAAGGTGCTACACATCGAAAGCCTTTCCAAGGTCAACCTTGACCTTGGCAGTCCCAGAAATGTCATTCCTAGTAATAATAATATCATCCACATATACTAAAAGGATGACACACTGTCCTGAAGTATTCTATCGAATGAAGCATATATGATCAGAATGATATGTGGTGAACCCTAAACGTAGAACTACACTAAACTGAGAGAAACGGCCTCGTGACTATTTCAGCCCATAAAGAGACGTACGTAGTCGACACACCTTCCCAACATACTCCCCCTCACCATGATAGCTAGATGGTGCATCTATATAAATAGTCTTGTCCAGATCACCGTGAAGAAACATATATTTTACATCCAACTAATGAAGGGGCCAAGAGTATGAGTTAGCCAGAAAAATAATCAGCCGAACAATAGTCAATTTTGTCACGGGGGCAAAGGTAGCACTAAAATCACAACTTGGTACTTGAGTAAAGCCTTTTGCCACAAGTCTAGTCTTGTGACGATCAATACTACCAATCATAAGAAACTTCAAGGTGTAAATTCAGCAACAGCCAACAGGCTTCACCTTTGAAAGTAAAGAAATAAGATTCAATGTATAATTACGTTGAAAAGCGTCCATCTCTGTCTGCATGTCAAGATGGGCTCCCGCATAGTATCCAAAATTGAGTGAAGAGTTGGTGTATCTGATAAGGTCATACTATAAATTCAAAATGTAAGAGACAGATTACAATAAGAAACATAACTAGAGATTAGAAATAAAGTTTTAGCAGCCCAAACATAACAAGCAATTGGACGGCGATCACGCTGCGGATAACGACACCCTAAATCATTATATTCTACTAAAAAAGTCTCATTAGATAAAGGAACCGACTCACCACATGCAATCTCATAAATATTAACAACAAACGCATCAATATGTTTAACGAACTTATAAATATTATGTACATCGCTTGAGATAGAGGGGCCATCATCAGGGGAATGAGAGCGAGGACGATGAAAATAAACCTGCAAAGGAGGAGAGATTGGTGACTCTGTAGTGACGAGCGACTCTGGAGGATAGTGACTAGTGGTTCTGGCTCTTATGGTAAGGAAAAGTCAAAGGGAGTATCATTAATTGAAGGAGTAGAGAAAATTAAAGAAAATGCTCAAGAAAGTTAACATCTAAACTATGATACATACGATGCCTAATAGGATCATAACACCAATACCCTTTAGACTGATGACAATAGCTCACAAAGACACATTGTTTTTCATCAAGTTTATGGCGAGTAGTAGAACGATCTTGAACAAAACATATACAATCAAAAACACAAGGGGATCGAAAAGTGTCCGCTCAGGGAATAAGACTTGTAAGAGAGTCCTATGTTGAAGAATTCGACTTGGTGTACGATTGCACAAAAATGTAGAAGTCAAAACAGCAAAATGTCAATAGAATTTTGGCATTCTCATACCTCTAAGTATACAACGTACCATCCCTATAAGACTTATTTTTTCTTTCAGTAATTTCATTGTGCTCAAGAGTATATGGACAAGTGAGTTGCTGAAGGATACATTGAGAAAAAAGGTGAGACACTAAAACATCAGACATATTCTTTGGCATTATCCAAATGAAGTGCATGAACAATGACATCAAATTGTGTCTTAAACATCTGTAGAAATTGAGTGATGACATGGAGTACATTAAACTTTCTATGCAAAAGGTAAACTTAAGTATAATGGGTATGGTCATGTATAAATGTCATATAGTATTGGGTACCTGACAGAGCAGTAAAAAATGGGGGTCCTCAAATATAAGAGTGTATTAGATCAAATAGCCTGGGTGATTGGTGCATGCGAGGAATATAACTGTTTTTAACATATTTACATAAGGAACATATAACACAGTCAAGTTTTTCACCAATACAAGCATTACTCAAGATAGGAAATAACATATATAAATATTTAAAATTTGTATGCCTAAAACAGTTATGCCACAACTGAACATTTTGTGAGGAAAAATCATAACAAGTACTAGATAAAAATACTAACATGCAAGCTAGACACAAATAAAGATAAAGTGCAGGTGATGTAGGTGTAGGAACTGGTAAAATTGGAGGTGGATCGTCTAGATAATACAGTTCATCTCTCTCATGTCCTTTGATAATAATCCTTCTAGTACTTAGGTCCTGCAAATAACACGAATTAAATAAGAATACAACCGCACAGTGAAAATCTCTGGTTAACTGATGTATAGATAATAGATTCATGGCTAGCTTTGACGCATAAAATATCAAACGTAACGTAAAGCCATCTAGAAGACAGACTGTACCCTTATTAACAATAGGGGCATGTGTCCTATCTGTTAACTGAATTTGCATATGTAACTGTTCATCAAAAGTGGTGAAGTGATGAACCTTACCTGTCATGTGATCATTCACACCCGAGTCCAGCATCCAAAAGGGAAACAGACTAGTTCAAGCATGGAAGACACAAGGTATAGTTGTACTAGTTGTAGCAGTAGTAGTCAAACCCTGAGAAGTCAAGGTAGACATAAATATATCTAATCGAGAAGTGATAGCCTCTATATCACTCTGCCAAGGAGGAGAAGTAGTAGGAGTAGCAACAATGATAATATCGATTTATTCACTGATAATATTTTGGCGACTTGGGATTAACTCAGATAACTCGATTGAATTGTGCGAGATTCGGGATTTATAGGTATCGTGTAACGATATCGTCTCGGAATGTGCCAAGTCGGATACGACTCGATCGATTTATATCGGTATCGCTTGATACTTTAAACTATGTTATCTGCTCCTACCTTTATATATTGTGATAACACCAGTGCCATTTAGATTGTTCACAACTCGGTGTTCCATGAGCGTACAAAGCATATATAGATTGATTGCCACATTGTGCGTCAACATTTTTAGGACACTATTTTCCTCTGTTATCTTCCTTTTACTATGCAGTTAGCAGATTTCTTCGCAAAGTCTCATACTATTATTAGTTTTTATTTTCTTCTTAGCAAACTCTTGATGTTTTCTACTACTACGTCATGAGTTTAAGAAGTGTTAGAGTACTTAGCATATTTAGTCTTAAAGGTAATTTAGTTATTTGCTTTCTTTTATGTTGCCCTACTATATAAGAGTCTTTAGTATGTATTTTTCTATTAAGATGTAATATAGATTAGTCGTTCTTCTAATAATATTTTCTTTTTTTCTTTTCTCCCTTCCTTTGATCTAAATTAACATTGGGTTGGTTCCTCACCTGTTGCTTCTAAAGATTGCCTTTTCTCAATTGGATGTTGGTCCAGCCTATTATGAGGATCTCGTATCCAACAACCCAACTGCCAATACAATGGGCATCAACATCCTTTATATAGGGGAGATATGAAGCTTACCGTTTTATTATTAAAAAGGGAAAAGGCTTTTTAGCTAGTATACATGATCGTATTTTCCTTTTCCTTTTACTAGTAGAGGGTCTCGTGGTTTCTATGTGGTCCCGTTCCCCAGTTCTTTTCTTTTAGTGCTTCGACCTGAAACGATATATTCTTGCTAATCAAGTGGATAAGATGGTTGCGCTCTAACTCACTCAAGAATGAGACAACAGTGGTCTACCAACAAGAGCACCACCGCGACGGTAGTGTGCATCCACCTATGGTAAGGCACCACCCTATTGTGCTGACAACCAACCCCAATGGCAGCCTAGTTATCCTCATCAAACCACTTACTGAATGTTTGGCTTCCCAACTAGGAGATGATTCTTTTGTCCTTAGATCAATGAAGAAGGGAGAAGTCAGTTAATTCTTCCAAAGAATCAGAGGCAAAGCGTTATGCTGGGGTGGGGGGGGATAGGAAAAGAAACGGCGCCAAAGAAAGAAATTGAGGTTCCCAATGGTTCTCCACGTTCAACGAGATGCGCCAACCTTGGGATGTTTTACTCCTAACTACAAGGTTCTGATATGGAGCTTAACCCGAGTCTCGGTTAAGAACGATGATGATCTACGTTTCACACGATACACAATTCCATGAATAGTTTCATTTGACATTGTGATGGAGGACATAGCTTACGATCATTGGCTTTAATCATGCCACTAGGCATTTAATTAGGACATTACAAATGATTTGAATACTTTGTTGCATCTCTTCGATATGAATACAATAATGATTATAGTGATGCCCTCTGATACCTATTGGTACATTGGGATCCAATTAGTCATGGACATTGTAAGATGTTCTTCTTCGCGAATCCCATCATTCTCCTGATTGGAATGAGTAGGCTCATCATTTCACTTTTACTTAGGCCCACACCAAGGCAGTTGGGGGGACTTGTTGGGCTCCCCTACCTCTCCAAAAAAAATAAAAAACTGAGTGAGTTTCCAATCATACAACTCAAACCATTCTTAGATGTCTTGAGAGGCATTCTTTCCCTGTTTGTTGGGTTGGTTCATGCATGCGCAAATGAGCACCATTCGTAACAAGAAGAAACTATAACCAATAGAGTCAAACACTTGACTAAATCCATACGCAAAAGGAACGTTGTTTTGGTTGATTCTTTCTTTTCCTTAATAGTAAAAAGGGCATGATACGTTGTCTGTGCTTTTCGTACCACCACAAGAATGATCTTTCTTGGGCTGATCTTCCTCCTAAACACAAGGGATAGGGGGATGGGGGTAGGCCTATCAAAAAGGTCGTAGGAAGAGAACCCGACCACCTATTTCATTCGACATTCTGGGCCAGGAGGCCATTTGATTCAATCGACATCACCCACACCTCATTTACGCTACCTCTACACTTCTCATCTCTCTAGCTCTCTTCACACACACACACACAACACAACACAACTACCACCTAGGCACCTACAACAATAAGCACTTACAGCCCACCACCTAGCTTCTCTTCTCTCTCCGTCTTGTGACACACATACATAGCAATTGCAAGAAAATTCCTCAAATTTGCAACACCTCATGGCAAAATCCCTCAATCTTGAGCAAAGGAGATGTGCTCCCTCAAATTTGTGTGAATTCCCTCAAATCTCACAGCAATTTGTTTGAAGAGGAAGATGTGCAAAATCCTGTGAGACCTCCTCAAATCTCACAACAATTTGTATCAAGAGAAAAATGTGCAAAATCCCTCCTCTTAGACCTCTGACTTTCTCACAGCATTTCTCGATTTTGAATGTTATGTGATTTTGCATCCATGGGTGTTGGTAATGGTTGATTGGCGGGTGGTGGTGTGTGCATGTGTATACCATTGGAGGGGAGGGACACCATGGGGTCTGAGGCTGACGGTGGGAGATGGATGCTGTGCAGGGATGGTTGGTGCTTTGGGGTGGGTGTTCTTAGGTGGTTAAGGGGGTAGGGGTAGGGGTAGGGTACAGGGGGTGGAGTGGAGGAGATAAGAGATGATCTAAGAGAGAGAGAGAGAGAGAGAGAAGAGGGGGTGTTGGACAGAGTTACGGGTTTGGGGTAGGGTCGGGTCAAGGATACACGTTTGGGTGTGATTCTGGGTCTAGGTCTAAATTTATCCTTATTTATCAAGTATCGAGTCTTCTGACCAGTCAAACATGGGGTAAAATTGTCTTTTTATTGAAACTGTTAATGCCAATGAAAAATGACGCTAATTGGGGTTGCCATGTCATTTTTGAAATGTAAGGGGGTCTCCCTTGATCTAAGTTCAAGGGACCATTCGGGGTCTGCTTGATTTTTGCCCAAAAATTAAAAAAAAAAGTCGTAGAAGTTTTATGTCAACCAGCTGTATTTTAACATTTTCATTCTCTATTAAGTTGGATTCTATGCACTTAAGTTGTCAAAACAAGCAGCAAGTTTTTATATTTATTGATTTATACCTCATAATTGTGGCTTTGGCTTTGGCTTTGGCTTTGTTTGAACAATCCATCCTCTGATCTTTTTCCTGGAATTCGTGTCCGTGTCTCTTATATCCTTTTGTTCTCCTATAAGGAAACTAGCCATTGTGGCTGTTATCACTCATGCAGCTTTGGTCAAATATCGACCATTATATGTCATGGATACCAGAAATTTGTTTTAAATGCCCTGCAAATCCTATGAAGTTTTTTTTTTTTTTCATTTTTGTTGAGTGGATTTTTCTATTATCTAAATCTTGAGGTGCTGGTGGTAATTTGGGTAACGATCATAGATGTGTTCCAAAATAGTTACGAATTAGCTTTTATGTAGTACCTCCTCCTCCATTCTCTTTTTGTCATCCAGTTAGTAATTGTTGTCATTGTTCTTCCATTCACCAAGGGGCTGATGTTTTTCTGTGTTGCAGGTTTTTATCTACCACAAAGCTTTCCCAATGCCTGCACTGGCATTTAAATTCAATAGCACAGACCCGCTGTCAGGTGATGAAGTGGATGACTCTGCACAATTCATCTCATCTGTGTGTTGGCGCGGTCAATCATCTACCTTAGTTGCTGCGAATTCGTTGGGAAATATCAAGATTTTGGAGATGGTTTAACTTGTTCAATACCCTGGAGAAGCATTCATGCTCCCATTAGAAAGGAGAAACAGCATCAAGTGTTGATGAAAAAGATATCAACATAAGCAAAAGAGAGAGGTTTACACCAGGGGAATTTGGGTAGATGAGATCTACCTCATAGGATTATAACAAAAGGAAAACGAAAATCAGCAAAACAATTTTTGCCATTAGATCATATAGCGGATGCAGTTAAAATGAAGAGTGAGCGAGAATGATCTTTTTATCAATGTATTGTGTACATATGATTCAGAAGAGAAAAAGGGTGAAGATTGATATTCTTGTATATTCTGCTACAATTACAGTCCAAAATCAGTTCTTCCAAGATATTTTTCTACGAAATTATCATTATTTTTTTCACGAAATGAATCGGTTAAGCATTCCATGATGGAGCCTGGTCTCGAATTTATGCTTTTCTAAAGTATAAAATGACTTAATTGCGTGGATGACAGTGGTTGTTTGCAGATGCAAAGTTTGAAATTTAGTGGGTATGTCTCACTTTGTCATGTGATTGGATCATCTCATAGCAATTAACAACTTCAACAATGGTGGAATTTGTATGTGGTGATTCAGATTCAATAGACTAGTACTATTGGACTTGGACCAAGATGAATGAGATGAGTAGAGGTGAAGGCATAGTTGTGATATATGTTTGACACATGAGTCTCAACACATCAAGACGTGTTATAAAATCGAGAGATTACAGACAAAACAAATAATATCTACACAAATTGAACCCTTTTTCTGATCTAAAATATGATAACCTTCAATTTGACATGCCACATGACGCTTCCTTTTGCCAATAAATGAAGATGATGCGAATAAGCTTATTGATATCTACAAAACTTTGGCAAAAGAAGACTTGTTGAAATATGTTTTTGTAAACAGTCCTCATGAAGGTTAACAAGCTATCTTTGATACAATATGCCAACAATTATAGTTGGGCTTGTGGAATGAACTAACCACTAATTACATTTGCCTTTTTCCACCAGCAAGCAAGAATGCAGCAATGAAAAGCCTATTTACATTGGCGTTTACGAAGGTTAGCTGGTGAAAGTATTCTATCAATAAGGAGGCGAAGCCTTTCAGCTCCTGGACCCGGTTCAAGTTTGGTGGGATCACCAACCTTGGAACAATGAGGCTCTCCAGAGCACCAACCACCAGGTGTGAAATTCCCCTTTTTTCGCCCAAGTAATATCTTGTCTATTTTTCCCAGGGCAGGATCATTTTGCTTGAATTTACGCGCAAAGGGAGCACCACTTCTGATCATTCTGCTCGTGTCATTGACAGAGAGTGTCCGAGGATGCTGTTTAGGAGGGACGTCCCAAGCAATGTAGTGCATGTCATGGTTGACAACAGTGTGAACAAATTCTGGAGCATTGCATATGACAGTCTGAAAGTAGCCTTCAGGAGAGGAGACAAAATTCGTATAGTACATGAGCAGGGTTCTAGGAAGATTATCCCATCCCCATATGGTGTATTCTGCAAAGGAACGCGAGATAACCATCCATGCTGAACCTGCAACAAAAATTGGATAGATGTAATGGTGTGCAACAATTTTCAGAATAAATTTGGACTTGAAAAAGGGGTGCAAAAATGTAGTGGTATGCAACCCGAAAGGATTCATTGAATCAGTTCTCCTCAGTAGTAATCACAAAATACTGGTTAGATCTACTATGAATAGGAAACTAAATTGGAAAATGTAAGACAATGAAATGTCACTAACAGAAACAAGATTAATGTGATTCTCGCATTCATATGTATTTTTTCCTTTGCAATGGTCAAATGAAGGAAAACTAACCAGAAAACAATTTAAAGGCTGTAGGTAGAGTTCTCTGTGGTGTAACCCAAAATAAATCTGATTTTGTTGTTTGGAAAAGCCCAGGATCTATCATCAACGGCATTGCCCTTTTATTCCTGCAAAGAGAACCAAATCTTATACTTTTCACTGTTTTCTTTACATGGGGCTACAAATACCACCCCACCCCACCCCCAAAAAATACACACACACACACAGAAGAGAGCTTACTCTTTCCAAGCTAAACGGCTTGTGTGCCCAATAAAATTTATCTCTCGGTTTAAATCACGAAACGTGGAAAGAAGATCTGCATATACAAGAAGCTAACCAATTCAAAAAATACATTGAACAAAGGTAATATGGTCTCTCAACCAAATATTTGCAACCAAAACATTTATATATACAAAAGTTAGACAGAGAGACTAACCATCTTGAGTCACCAGAGGATAATCTGAAGCACTGAGGTTAATAAACCAATCCCACTCCTTAGTTTTCTTGAGAAGAATAGCACAAGCATGAAGAGTATTAGAAACCATGGTAGGTCCTCTATAAGTAACGATATTAGCCTTTGTAATCATGTACACATTCCCAACCTTTGCAAAAATGGGATTCTTCTCCACCCTGCAAGACAGCTCCAATCTCTCCTCTGCTGGCGATTCTAGATCCAAATGAACAACATAATAATTCCAAGGATGATACAGCGCTTGCAGAGTTCGCCAAAGCTTTTCTAAATCACCTTTTGAACCCGAAATAAGATAAGCGAAACGAGGAACAGAAGGCTCGGGAGAAGGGAGTGGAGCTTGATCAATCTTGGCCTCAACAATATCAGGGATTGTTTGATTTGGCACAACAGCAGAAGGAAGAATTGTGATGATTGAAGTGATTGTGTGTAGGGAATAGACAAGCTCCATACTGAAAGTGGTTGCAAGAAGAAGGATACATACAAGTGAAGTTATCACTATAGGAAATGCCCATTTCTTCTCTGTATTTAAGGATCCCATTGCAAATCGATATCATGAGTTCTAATGGAAAACGATTCCTACTAAATTTATAGAAGTGTCCTTCACAATTGAGTCACCTAGTGTTCAAAATTATGAATCAATTCCTTCTTGAGCTGAATTCCGTGATATGTACTCTGAATAATGCTATTTGTTAAACAACTATGACCATAAACTTAGTCTCATCCTATTAAACTAATACCGACTATGAACAGCTCAAAGTCTCCGTAACCAACTAGCCTAAAGTACTGGAATGTGACACAATAAGCCAATTTTAGCATAAACAAACTAATATTATATGCATCACATTATGTATATGCTTACATAAACCATAAATCCACACACACGAGAGAGAGAGAGAGAGAGAGGGGCGTGAAAAACCAAATGAGCAAAAAGAATAGCCAAGAATGTCACATCAGGAATCTGATAAGGGGAAACAAAATTGAAAAGACCATTCCATAAGTAGATTTTTCAGGAAAACGACACAACATTGGTTAAGCTGATGCTAAAATCTCGGATAATTTGCATAGCAAAAAAACAATAATGGAATAAAAAAAACCCTTCTCTACATATTCAAACCATGGCAACTGATTCTATAAACAAACTTATCAGTGAATCCATATTAATAATCCACTATAAAAAAACAGAAAAATCAAGCCTAAAAATAAGAACCCAGATGGGAAAATCAAATCAATACACAGACGCACACACATATAGAGTTGCATGAAAATAATAGGTTGTAATAAAATCAAAAGCTCACAACATACCAACACATACTCTCTCCCTCTCTTCTCATGTTTGTAACATGAGAAGAACAAAGGCACCATTTGACTGTCTTTCTTTTTATTTCGTATTATTGGGTTAAAAAAAAAAAAGTTTTCTTTCTAAAACAGAGCTGAGGTCAGTTATACAGCGATACACGAAACTGGTTTGTTTCACGCAGTTGGATGACAGTGGATGATAACATACCTCGATATTAAAAAATGAATATTAATTGTGTAATATTTATATTTTAAATAATATCTTTTTAATTATGTAATTTAACTATGGACGACTTAGATTTTTGATGTCTAAAACAATTGTAATTTGAATTATTCAATTATATCGTGTAATTAATTTATAAGTCTTATTTCCAATGAGGCATGGTCATGTTACTGGGGGTATCAAACACTTCTAAGTTCTAATCAACATCAAATTTGGAAGAAAATATTAGTCTAAGCATAAGCTTTTCGATGTAAACGTGTATCGTCATTGATTCTAATACTGAATCAAAGATTAAAATGTTATTTTGGAATGGTTAAAATATTTTAATTTTTAAGGAGATCAAAACAAATCGGTGATTAAATCGAAATTTTGATATTTTAAAATATTTTAGAATGTTTCGAGCTATTTGAATATATTTTGACTAATATTTTGAAATATTTTAAAAATAAATTTTCAATTTTTTTATCCATTTTTCATTATTTTTTTGAAATATTTCAGAAACGTTTTTGTTTCTTAGGTGATCGAAACAATATATCTATGAAAGAAGAGAATAGAAATCGAATATTAATTGTATATTATTTTGATGTAATTTATTCTATATATGATGATATTTATTTATAGTACAAGAGAGTGGTGAGATTTCTAGTTTAATTGATGTTGAACAAATATATATATATATTAAAAGTATCGAAACAAAATTTTGATCCTTATACCGAATCCTTTGGAGTGTTGTCAATTGATATTTCTCTATTGCACCATGAAGCATTAATATCAAAACTAATTCCATATTTCTCTTTTTGGAAAATGTTAACCAATATTATCTGCCTTACAAAAGTTTGAGGAACTAGTTTTTTTTGGGCTAAATTAAAGGGATATCAGTGGCAACTAGACCTAGCAATTCTCTTAGAATGTTACCGTGAGGTTTTTATCCGCCGTAAAAATTTTGATTTGAGTCATAATTATTGACTTGAGATAATCAAGTTCATCACCACAGCACCACTAAGAACAAGTTGGACATTCAACCCCTCCAACAGTATCTAGTTCAAAAAAAACTACTATCACAAATAGGTTCGAACCCGTGACTACTGGAGGCGAGTGAGACTTTCACCCTTCATTAAAAGCTAACTAATATACCACCATGGTCGTTGAGGAACTAGTTTATGTTAGAATAATAGTATGTTTCCAAAACTTCCCATTAATTTTTAAATTAACATTTTCAGTTTTATAAGTTTATTCCTTTGTTTTAATATTTCAAATTTTGGGCACAAACATATAATGACCTATTTTTTAATTCCCAGCCGTTATTACCTTAATGGATTGTTAAGGAAGGGCCTAGTCGTTACACTAAAACATTTAAGATGGGTCATCAAATGATCTTTGTATAAACAAGCTCATGGAAGAGGTCTAAGTTGGAGAAATCAAATTTTATGAGTTTATTCCTTTGATTTAATTTTTCAAATTTTGGGTACAAACATATAATGACCTATTTTTTAATTCCCATATGTTATTACCTTAATGGTTTGTTAAGGGCCTAGCCGTTACACTAAAGCATTTAAGATGGGTCATCAAATGATCTCTATATAAACAAGTTTATGGAAGAGGTCTAAGTTGGAGAAATCAGATTTTATCTCAAACCTCCATATCTATTCCACTTAGTGCAAGAGCCTTTTTTTTTCCCTTTAATTATGTATGTTCTTATGTATATTTTGGATTACTTGTATTTTCAAACAATTTCGATTCGAGTCAGGTTCACCCCTTCCATTGAGGAGGTGCTGCTTTAGTGTTGGTTTTTTGTGGAGTCTAGTTTGTATATGTGATCCGGATGATGACCCGATCCGAAGTAATGTTGTGTGATTTTTTAATGAAAAATTTTCTGAGACTTAGTCCATGTAGCGAAGGCTTGAGCCAAAATTTTTTGGCTCGTTATATAGCCCAGTGCGTAGGACATATAAAACTCGTTATTTTGGTGATTAGGGTTAATATGGTGGATTGTACAGCCACTCTCTGTATCCAACTCTCTCAATAGTGAAATCTCTACAGTTTCGTGGACGTAGGTAAATTGTCAAACTACGTAAAATCTGTGTCTTGTTCTTTCTTGTTTCTTATTACTTTATATTCTTGATTTGTTCTTCGATTGTGTGTGTTTATTAGTGGATTTAAATTGTTGTTAAATCCCAACAACTGGTATCAGAGCTCTAGGTTAAGAGATCAAGAGTTTACACAATGACAGAAGACAAAGTTAAGATCGAAAAATTCAATGGCACGAACTACGCGTTTTGGAAGATGCAGATGGAGGATATTCTGTATCAGAAGGATCTTTATCAACTTATCGATGAGAAGAAGCCAGTGGATATGGAGCAAGCAAAGTGGGATGTCCTGGATCGCAAAGCCCTAGGGACTGTGCGACTGTGCCTAGCGTCGTCAGTTGCATCGAACATCGCCAAAGAAAAGACT